>OU015500.1:6594578-6734578 GCA_907164885.2 Dolomedes plantarius | reverse complement strand
AAACAAAACTTTAAGGGCCTGTTCACATAGAATCCGTCAGCGTTAGTATTACTTGTATTGAAATATATTTAACCAATTACAAACCTTCAAACGATTAGCCACGAAATTGTTAAGACTGTGATTGGTTTTAAATATGTCAATACGAATAATGCTGACGCTGGCGGATTCTATGTGAACAGGACCTAAAATTATTTCCTGCTGAAATTCTTATAATTAAAAATAAAAAGTAAGGTAATTTTATTAAATTTGAAAAAGCAAGAAAAAATTATTTTCTAAATTGTGTATGGGCTATGTTGTAATTTTAATGAATATATCACTATCAAGTTTATAATTTAAAAAAGAGTTTTAATGAAAATTTGATTTCAAATTATGTTTAGAAATTTGGTGCTATATTTTGCGTATTTGATTATGATCGTACATAACAATCAATCAACTGTATTGTTTGGTGATGTCATGACTTTTTTGTGCTACTGAAAATTAGATAAATTTAACTGTTAGTAGAATGACATCTTTATTTATTACATTTAATTTTAGAGTGGTTGAAAAATGAAATTTAGTGTTTAAATACACTTTTTCTGTCTCAGATATATCATATGAAAAATTTGGGTACTAAATTTTGGAGTTATTTTTTTATTCCTTGTATTATAGTATTTTTATGTTTTTAATTATGTGATTTTTCCTTTTTTAGTTTTTATGGTTGTAATTCCGTAACATAAATAGCTAAGAATAAGAATCCTACGTTTGATCCGAAATGTTTCCATTAAATGCACGCTTTATACTTTATGAAGTTCACTAAACATTTTATTAATATTTTAACATATTGGGGACAATTTACAAATTTTTAAAACTGAGAAATTAATTTTCCAATGAGAGCCAAAAGTGGTTTTAATATTCTGAGTAAGCAATCTATTTGTGATAAACAACTTTAATAAAAAATTTAGAAATAAACTTAAAACCGATGACAAATTTAACGTAAAAGTAAATTTAAAAGCAAACATAAAAACCCATGAAAGCTTAAAAATTAATCAGATATTTGAGCTTGGATTTGATTTGCTAGCGTAAAATTGCTGCGACACTGCGACTCTGCATCATAGAAAATATAACAGGGATCTTTAAGCAGAACATGTATTTTTTCGTGCTCGAAACGTTAGGAAACGGTAGGTACATACGAATGTTTGGAATCTGAACAAAAAATTCAGAACAGGTTTTTTTTTGTTCCCCATTTTATAATATTGTTAAATTCGCGGTCGTTTTGAAACGATGAAACCTTTAAAAGGAAAAATTAATCGCTGCTGATTTCCCGGGCCACTTCTTGGGTTCTCCCGAACCTACTTGTGGTCCGCGAACCACCGGTTAAGAATCAATATGTTAATCCAACAACTCAACATTTTTCTATATATTTTTTCACACCCAGACTGTCGCGTCAAGCCGGCGGTTGCAACGTTTGGTTTTGAAGATCACGCTTCTGGCGTACTTTTGCCACTCTTTATTCAACCCTCTCAGGCCTAATAATCCAAAGCTACTCCTAACATTCTCGTACTTTTATTTACAAAACGAACAAAAATACATATATCACTGAATATTCGAGCACATCTACACTCCATCAGTTCATCCGGTGCATCTGCACAGCAGTCGGGATCGACCAATGTTATTTGTACAGTAAGGATTGACTAGTTTTATATACTGGTAAGGATATGCCGTCTAATTTCTGCTTGCTCTCTCTCTCTCTCTCTATATATATATATATACTAGCGGCCCGTCCCGACTTTGTCCGGGTTGAACAAAATATTATACAATAAATTTCCAGTTGATAGCCAATAAATTGTAAATCTTTTTTTACCTTAATAATAACCTAAATAATACATAAAATTAATTTTATGTTAGTTAATAATTAAAATAATTTTTTTAAGTAAAAGGCGTGCCGGAGAACTGCTAGGTTCGAACCGCTAGCTTCAGAACAGAAGCTCACCGCGATAGCACCACGATAAGGATCGTTGAAATCTTCGGAACAAAAAGCGGTAGAAGACAGTAGCGGAAACAATGGAGATTATTAGGATTAAGCTCCTAACTTTATTTCTACTGATTAGATATACATAATATATAGCCTATGTCCATCTGGAATAATGTACCTTTCAAACAGTGAAAGAATTTTTCAAATAGGTACAGTGGTTCTGAAGATTACCCTCCACGCACAAAATCGCTCTCTCTTTATATATAAGTATAGATAGCACCACGCTAAGGATCGTTGAAGACTTCGCCACAAAAAGCGGTAGAGGACAGTAGCGGTAACAATGGAGATTGTTAGGATTAAGCCCCTAACTTTATTTCTACTGATTAGATATACATAATATATAGCCTATGTCCATCTGGAATAATGTACCTTTCAAACAGTGACAGAATTTTTCAAATAGGTACAGTGATTCTAAAGATTACCCTCCACGTACAAAATCCCCTCTCTCTTTATATATTAGTATAGATAGCACCACGCTAAGGATCGTTGAAGACTTCGCCACAAAAAGCGGTAGAGGACAGTAGCGGTAACAATGGAGATTGTTAGGATTAAGCCCCTAACTTTATTTCTACTGATTAGATATACATAATATATAGCCTATGTCCATCTGGAATAATGTACCTTTCAAACAGTGACAGAATTTTTCAAATAGGTACAGTGGTTCTGAAGATTACCCTCCACGCACAAAATCGCTCTCTCTTTATATATAAGTATAGATAGCACCACGCTAAGGATCGTTGAAGACTTCGCCACAAAAAGCGGTAGAGGACAGTAGCGGTAACAATGGAGATTGTTAGGATTAAGCCCCTAACTTTATTTCTACTGATTAGATATACATAATATATAGCCTATGTCCATCTGGAATAATGTACCTTTCAAACAGTGACAGAATTTTTCAAATAGGTACAGTGATTCTAAAGATTACCCTCCACGGACAAAATCCCCTCTCTCTTTATATATTAGTATAGATAGCACCACGCTAAGGATCGTTGAAGACTTCGCCACAAAAAGCGGTAGAGGACAGTAGCGGTAACAATGGAGATTGTTAGGATTAAGCCCCTAACTTTATTTCTACTGATTAGATATACATAATATATAGCCTATGTCCATCTGGAATAATGTACCTTTCAAACAGTGACAGAATTTTTCAAATAGGTACAGTGGTTCTGAAGATTACCCTCCACGCACAAAATCGCTCTCTCTTTATATATAAGTATAGATAGCACCACGCTAAGGATCGTTGAAGACTTCGCCACAAAAAGCGGTAGAGGACAGTAGCGGTAACAATGGAGATTGTTAGGATTAAGCCCCTAACTTTATTTCTACTGATTAGATATACATAATATATAGCCTATGTCCATCTGGAATAATGTACCTTTCAAACAGTGACAGAATTCTTCAAATAGGTACAGTGATTCTAAAGATTACCCTCCACGTACAAAATCCCCTCTCTCTTTATATATTAGTATAGATAGCACCACGCTAAGGATCGTTGAAGACTTCGCCACAAAAAGCGGTAGAGGACAGTAGCGGTAACAATGGAGATTGTTAGGATTAAGCCCCTAACTTTATTTCTACTGATTAGATATACATAATATATAGCCTATGTCCATCTGGAATAATGTACCTTTCAAACAGTGACAGAATTTTTCAAATAGGTACAGTGATTCTAAAGATTACCCTCCACGTACAAAATCCCCTCTCTCTTTATATATTAGTATAGATAGCACCACGCTAAGGATCGTTGAAGACTTCGCCACAAAAAGCGGTAGAGGACAGTAGCGGTAACAATGGAAATTGTTAGGATTAAGCCCCTAACTTTATTTCTACTAATTAGATATACATAATATATAACCTATGTCCATCTGGAATAATGTACCTTTCAAACAGTGACAGAATTTTTCAAATAGGTACAGTGGTTCTGAAGATTACCCTCCACACACAAAATCGCTCTCTCTTTATATATAAGTATAGATAGCACCACGCTAAGGATCGTTGAAGACTTCGCCACAAAAAGCGGTAGAGGACAGTAGCGGTAACAATGGAGATTGTTAGGATTAAGCCCCTAACTTTATTTCTACTGATTAGATATACATAATATATAGCCTATGTCCATCTGGAATAATGTACCTATCAAACAGTGACAGAATTTTTCAAATAGGTACAGTGATTCTAAAGATTACCCTCCACGTACAAAATCCCCTCTCTCTTTATATATTAGTATAGATAGCACCACGCTAAGGATCGTTGAAGACTTCGCCACAAAAAGCGGTAGAGGACAGTAGAGGTAACAATGGAGATTGTTAGGATTAAGACCCTAACTTTATTTCTACTGATTAGATATACATAATATATAGCCTATGTCCATCTGGAATAATGTACCTTTCAAACAGTGACAGAATTTTTCAAATAGGTACAGTGATTCTAAAGATTACCCTCCACGTACAAAATCCCCTCTCTCTTTATATATTAGTATAGATAGCACCACGCTAAGGATCGTTGAAGACTTCGCCACAAAAAGCGGTAGAGGACAGTAGCGGTAACAATGGAGATTGTTAGGATTAAGCCCCTAACTTTATTTCTACTGATTAGATATACATAATATATAGCCTATGTCCATCTGGAATAATGTACCTTTCAAACAGTGACAGAATTTTTCAAATAGGTACAGTGGTTCTGAAGATTACCGTCCACGCACAAAATCGCTCTCTCTTTATATATAAGTATAGATAGCACCACGGTAAGGATCGTTGAAGACTTCGCCACAAAAAGCGGTAGAGGACAGTAGCGGTAACAATGGAGATTGTTAGGATTAAGCCCCTAACTTTATTTATACTGATTAGATATACATAATATATAGCCTATGTCCATCTGGAATAATGTACCTTTCAAACAGTGACAGAATTTTTCAAATAGGTACAGTGATTCTAAAGATTACCCTTCACGTACAAAATCCCCTCTCTCTTTATATATTAGTATATATAGCACCTCGCTAAGGATCGTTGAAGACTTCGCCACAAAAAGCGGCAGAGGACAGTAGCGGTAACAATGGAGATTGTTAGGATGAAGCCCCTAACTTTATTTCTACTGATTAGATATACATAATATATAGCCTATGTCCATCTGGAATAATGTACCTTTCAAACAGTGACAGAATTCTTCAAATAGGTACAGTGATTCTAAAGATTACCCTCCACGTACAAAATCCCCTCTCTCTTTATATATTAGTATAGATAGCACCACGCTAAGGATCGTTGAAGACTTCGCCACAAAAAGCGGTAGAGGACAGTAGCGGTAACAATGGAAATTGTTAGGATTAAGCCCCTAACTTTATTTCTACTGATTAGATATACATAATATATAACCTATGTCCATCTGGAATAATGTACCTTTCAAACAGTGACAGAATTTTTCAAATAGGTACAGTGATTCTAAAGATTACCCTCCACGTACAAAATCCCCTCTCTCTTTATATATTAGTATAGATAGCACCACGCTAAGGATCGTTGAAGACTTCGCCACAAAAAGCGGTAGAGGACAGTAGCGGTAACAATGGAGATTGTTAGGATTAAGCCCCTAACTTTATTTATACTGATTAGATATACATAATATATAGCCTATGTCCATCTGGAATAATGTACCTTTCAAACAGTGTTGAATTTTTCAAATAGGTACAGTGGTTCTGAAGATTACCCTCCACGCACAAAATCGCTCTCTCTTTATATATAAGTATAGATAGCACCACGGTAAGGATCGTTGAAGACTTCGCCACAAAAAGCGGTAGAGGACAGTAGCGGTAACAATGGAGATTGGTAGGATTAAGCCCCTAACTTTATTTCTACTGATTAGATATACATAATATATATCCTATGTCCATCTGGAATAATGTACCTTTCAAACAGTGACAGAATTCTTCAAATAGGTACAGTGATTCTAAAGATTACCCTCCACGTACAAAATCCCCTCTCTCTTTATATATTAGTATAGATAGCACCACGCTAAGGATCGTTGAAGACTTCGCCACAAAAAGCGGTAGAGGACAGTAGCGGTAACAATGGAGATTGTTAGGATTAAGCCCCTAACTTTATTTCTACTGATTAGATATACATAATATATAGCCTATGTCCATCTGGAATATTGTACCTTTCAAACAGTGACAGAATTTTTCAAATAGGTACAGTGATTCTAAAGATTACCCTCCACGTACAAAATCCCCTCTCTCTTTATATATTAGTATATATAGCACCACGCTAAGGATCGTTGAAGACTTCGCCACAAAAAGCGGTAGAGGACAGTAGCGGTAACAATGGAAATTGTTAGGATTAAGCCCCTAACTTTATTTCTACTGATTAGATATACATAATATATAACCTATGTCCATCTGGAATAATGTACCTTTCAAACAGTGACAGAATTTTTCAAATAGGTACAGTGATTCTAAAGATTACCCTCCACGTACAAAATCCCCTCTCTCTTTATATATTAGTATAGATAGCACCACGCTAAGGATCGTTGAAGACTTCGCCACAAAAAGCGGTAGAGGACAGTAGCGGTAACAATGGAGATTGTTAGGATTAAGCCCCTAACTTTATTTCTACTGATTAGATATACATAATATATAGCCTATGTCCATCTGGAATAATGTACCTTTCAAACAGTGACGGAATTTTTCAAATAGGTACAGTGGTTCTGAAGATTACCCTCCACGCACAAAATCGCTCTCTCTTTATATATAAGTATAGATAGCACCACGCTAAGGATCGTTGAAGACTTCGCCACAAAAAGCGGTAGAGGACAGTAGCGGTAACAATGGAGATTGTTAGGATTAAGCCCCTAACTTTATTTCTACTGATTAGATATACATAATATATAGCCTATGTCCATCTGGAATAATGTACCTTTCAAACAGTGACAGAATTCTTCAAATAGGTACAGTGATTCTAAAGATTACCCTCCACGTACAAAATCCCCTCTCTCTTTATATATTAGTATATATATATATATATATACAGTCCAGTTATATTAATGTGACCACCGCCTACTTTTGACGTCAACGTTAAATAACCAATCGCAGAAGGCACGTGTCATCAGCAAATTTGGTGGATATATAAAGATTGTTGTAGGCACTCGGAAAACATTTCATTTCTTGCAGTCATGCAGAAACAGAGCGATTTATCCGACGTCCAAAAGGGCATGATCATTGGCTTTCAGGCTAAGGGTGGAAGCATTTCCGAAACGGCTAATTTTGTAAACTGTTCGCGGGCCGCCTTGGTAAAAGTATACCGTGCATGGCAAAATGGCACTATCCAAAATCAGCGACGTGGCAAATGTGGTGCACCGCGGCCCATAGATGGCAGAGGTGAGCGACGGCTGCGGAGATGCGTTCGGGCGAATAGACGTGCAACCGTGGAGCAACTGACCGTCCAGATGAACCAAGGGGCTACCAACAGTGTCTCCACAACAACGATTCAGCGAACGTTGCTGCGTATGGGCTTCCGCAGCAGACGCCTGGTTAATGCACCTATGCTGACTGCTGTTAATAGGCGACGAAGGCTGGAATTTGCACGCAACTGTACCGCAACTGGACAGTACCGCAACTGGACTTCCACTGAGTGGAGACAGGTGGCTTTTTCCGATGAATCACGTTTTATGCTCCATCGGACAGATGCACGTTGGCGTATACGGCGTGACACGTCTGAAAGCAAACACCCTGCAACAATTGCCGGAATGTTCCAAGATGGAGGAGGAAGCATTATGGTCTGAGAAATGTTTTCGTGGTATTCTCTGGGTTCACTCATCATTGTGGAAGGCACGATGGATCAACACAAGTATGCATCTATCCTTGTGGACCATGTTTACCCCTACATGCGAATTGTTTTTCCTCAGGATGATGGTATCTACCAGCAGGACAATGCGACGTGTCATAAAGCTCGCAGTGTACGTGCGTGGTTCGAAGAGCGCCAGGAGGAGTTTACCGTACTCCCTTGGCTAGCAAATTCCCCGGACTTGAACCCAATCGAGAATCTGTGGGACCACCTCGATCGGGTTGTTCGTACCATTGATCCTCACCCGCGTAACCTAGTGCAGCTGGCCATGGCACTGGAGTCGGCATGGCTCAACATCCCAGTGAACACCTTCAGGAACCTAATTGACTCTCTTCCTGCACGTCTCGCAGCGGTCCGCTCTGCGAAAGGTGGTTAATCTGGATTTTGACAGGTGGTCACATTAATATGACTGGACTGTATATATATATATATATATATATATATACAAGGTGAGACCAATAGGTAAGGTGACTCCCCCTTCCTTTCGAAAGTTAAAAACAGCCCGACGCGCTGACACATGCGCATTGCGTTCTTTGCACGTAAATTTAGCACTTAGTTTTCAAAATTTCTCTGCAGGTGTTTGTTCGTGCGGTAGCTCTAATGTAACAGTTGCTAGTGCATTGCGTCATCGAGCAAAGAGTCAATATGAAATTTTGTTTCAAATTAATCGAAAATATCTGTTTAGAACAATCAAAGGTTAAGACAATGCTGATTACCTTTTTCGACGCACAGGGATTAATCCATAAAGAATTCGTACCAGAGGACAAACAGTTAACACTGATTTTTACTGCCATGTTCTCAAGCGCCTCTTTGCGCGTATTCGTAGTGTACGGCTGCAATATCATGCAAGTGGTACCTTTTGCACGATAATGTACGGCCTCATACTGCTATGTGTGTGAAACGATTAATCGCCCAGCATCAGACTACTGAGTTGTTCCACCCCTCCATACTCCCCGATCTTTCGGCACCACACTTTTTCCTGTTTCCAAGACTGAAATCGGTAATGAAGGACACCGATTTGCAAACATTTCAGATATCCAAGCTGATGTTACCAGGGAACTTAAAGCAGTAGGGAAGGAGGACTATTCCAGAAGTTTCCAACACTTGTAGGAACTTAGACAGAAATGCATTACATTCGGCGGGGAGTACTTCGAAAGACAATAAGGTTCTTTTTTGCAAATATATAATACTGTAATATTTCTGTGATCAGTCACCTTAATTATCAGTCATACCTAGTATATAAACAGCGTTGAAAATCATTTTTTTTGTCAGGCTTGACCATTCGTTACTGGAAAGAAAATATACAAAACTAGTATATAACCCCCGTCAAAAATGACGGAATGTTGATCAGCGTTTCAAGAGGTGATTCATCATTTTCATCGGGCATTGCTGAAACTGTACTTAAACAGCAGTAAACAACAAAACAAAATTAAACTAAATCAAAACTAAACCAAAACTGTTTCAAAAGTGAATGACTCACCACACAGCAAGCATTGCTGAAAACGATACTTAAACAGCAGTAAACAACAATAAAATAAAACAAAAATAAAACGTGAAACACAATTTAATTAACATTAAAATTAAACATTAAAAATGTAGTTATTTAAAGGGAATATGAAAAACCCTGGAGTAGAATGAATTCGAAACTCAAGTGAATGACTCAATTGAATAAATGATTCTTTTCAATGGATATTTTAATTTGAAGATATTTAAAAAAACTAAACGGTTTTGAGCTAGGGTGTTCACTTGAAATTTTCATATTTTTTAAAGGGCGTTCAAAATATGTAACTTTTGAGGTATTATTTTTCAAGAAAAATTTCAGAAAATGGCGCCGCTATGTTAAGATGTTCCCGACTTGGTCCGTCCCGAAATGGTTACCTACACTTTTTCTACTCTAGGCTTTTATATAAGTAAAGATTGCCACTTATCTCTGTTAATATGGATGTAACTTCCTTTATAATCTTCACTTCTGTTTTCGAAACGAAAGCTTCTGGACAGTTCCTGCGGGCCGCGAGTTGGGGGCTACTCTTTATCTAACCCTCTCAGGTCTATCAATCCAAACTGACGCTTAACATTTTCATACATTTAATTACAAAACGAACAAAAATACATATATTGCTGAACACTTGAGCAAATCCTCTTTCTATCCTGCTAATCAAACATCTGAGCATCTTTCTACATTTCATTTACAGTTTTTCACACCCCGACTGTCTTTCGCGTCAGGTTGGAGGTTGCAATATTCGGTTGGACTTCAAGTATCCGGTACATCTGACACAGAACTAAGTTTTATTAATTTAGACATAATAGGTTCTAGGTCTAAAGTTCTCCGTTAAATTAAAATCAGGTTGAGGCCAATCTTTTTTTTTTCATCAGAAAGGTGCAGAATTAATTTTATGCTGTAAATATTACGGTAAAGACGCCCCTAAAGACGTCTTGAACAAACACAGTTTATGAAACTACACATGTGTACCTAATGTCTTTAAAACTACTTTTATAGGAAAGAATGGCTTCGACATAATGGGAGTCCAATGTCTAAAATAGAAAAGTGTGTTTTTTCAAATGATAGGCATATATCTAAAGAAGAATTTGAAGATTTTCATATAAAAGTAAGTTTATGTTTCTGTACATCAAAATCTTACAACATTCTTCCATAATGTTTTTGCTCTTTTTCTGTTGCAAGAATCTCTTTCATTTCCCTTTTGTTTTTAAAGTAACCTCAGGTAGTGATAGATGCATTTTTTTTAACTTTATAAATTGTCGAAACTGTTAAAACTAAATGACTGAGTTTATGTTCTAACATGTTACTTTTCTTAAATACATAAACAAAATTTATTTCCTTTTTTTAATTTTAATTGCGCTAGAGGAACTGAGTGTTCTTTTTGGTATATAAAATTGATGAAATTAAGTATAATATTTTGCTTTCTTCTGCACAACCTTGAATAACATTTAAGAAAAAGGTTTCTATTATTTGAATCTAGTAAAAAACTGAAAAAAAGTGATCCTGTGTAGAATTCAAAATGTTATTTTTGTTCGTATTTCTTTCACTTACTTTTGCTCTTTTATAATGCTTTGTTTTATATTAAATGCTCAATTTTTTTTCATTCTTTTCCTTTTGTATAAAATTCATCTTTATTTCTCCTCTTTTAGCATTAGATACTGTTTTGGGTGTAGTACGCTTTTGTAAGTGTTTCTTCTTTTGCTTGCTTCATTTTAATAACTTGTTTATTTATAAATCATTATTCATTAATTTTGTTCCTTCTCACTCATTTCTTTATCTTTTCTTTACTAACTTATTATTAGTGTATCTATACATAAATCAAAATTAATATTACAAAATTAATATTTTTAAATTAAAATGGAAAGATGTCAGAACTGGCCTGCCGTATTAAAACTTTTATAGTTACTGTAATTATAAAGCAGCTGCTATGTGGTACTAGTTGCCGCTGTTTTGTCACCGAAGTACATTAGTAATATCATTATTTGAAGACCCATAATGTAGAAAGCTGTATTTATGCCAAAATAGGAAGTGACTCCTGTTGTGAATCCATTCGATGAATTTTGTTTCGTGAATTTATATGTATTCATTTATTACTGTTTCCCTTTAGCAGTATGTTTTAAAATTCAATTTTAAAGGGACAGTGGACTTTCAAAATTGTGAAATTTGTTCAAAAATTCTTTTTTTTAATTTTATTGAATTGTGAAACGACGTATGAGTAGGAATGTGTTGCAAAAAGAATTTTTAATTTTTGTGATTACTTTCCTAGTTATAGGCATTTGTATTTAATTTAGATATTATGTGGTTACTAATAGCAATAACTTTAAATGCGTTTTTCTCAAAATAAAAATTTTCATGTCGTGCGAATATTCAAACTGCTCCAGGCGCATTTCTAAGTATCGTATTGCTTTGAAATTTAAGTTTTATATACTTAACTGTATATCAAATAAATCTTATTGAAAAAAATTATGCTTCGTAGCTCAGAATTTCTAAATTTTGTACTTGAAAAGATGATTTGTAGGTATTTTGCGTAATAAAAAAGGGTGTTTTCACTATTATTATTTATTTCTCTTTATATTTTTAATGAATGCTTAAAATAAGCAATAAGTTTCATTATTAGTTCTATAAGGTATTCTCTAAATAAAAATTACCATATTATATGCAAAATAAATGCGCATGGAACATTTTTAATGAGGCCAATTTTTGAGAGAATTAATAATTAACTAGTTAATACCCGTCAAAACATGACGGCTAGATAGTAAATAAATGTACTAATACATAAATTATATTCTACACATCATTTCCAAATGTAGAAAATCATAAAAATGTGAAGAAAAAAATTAATGTGCTTAAGCAGCTTCGTGCTTAGTATCTAAAGCCAGATTTAAAAATGTCACTGAGCATGCGCAGACAGTAATTTTTTTAAATTGTAAATTATCGCTAATTAAACAATTTCCATCAGGTTTAATCTTATATTTCACAAACATAATTATCATAAAAATGGCAGAGAGAGATCTAGAGACAGCTCGAAATAAAAAAGTTTATCATTAAAACATGTCACTGAGCATGCGCAGAGACAGTGAGTTTCTAAAGACAGATTTAAACATGCCACTGAGCATGCGCAGAAATCAAATTTTAATCATAAATTATCGCTTATTAATAGAAATTGCGGTTACAAAATCCAAATTTGACAAATCTACAGATTTCAGTCTTTCGTTTAAGTCCAAAATGAAGTCAATTGGTGCAGTAGTTTTTTCTCACGGACTGCCCAAAAAGTCGGCTTAGCAACTTAAATATATAGATAATTCATAAATTATTAATATTTCATCATTAAATTTTAACCACTTTTACATATCTATGGTTCTAATTACATATTCCAATTTAAAGCAAATCCTTTCAAAACAAAAAAAAGTTAGGTTTGAAGGTCCACTGTCCCCTTAAAAGGGATAATTTTTATCCTGGTGTAAAAATACTGCTTTTTAAACCCTGTTATAGAAGAAATTTATAAAACTCCATAAAAAATATATATTCAAGGATATTATACAGGTCAGTTCTAACATTATACTTATTAATTCATTTTCCGGTTAAACTTTTTATCGTTATTCAGCAATTATTTCACTAATTGGTTATAAGTTTTTTTTTTTTCATTTCTGCTGCTCTGTCTTACTCCATACCTCTTAAAGTAAATCAAGTCTTATTCTTATTGCTTTTATTAGATCAATTTTTCATACCTAACTTAATATTATAAATTCTTTTGAACATGCAACAGTGTTTGTTTCCCAATAACGTAGTTTAGTAGAGTACGATATGAAAAAATTCGTCATGATTTTTTTAATCTTTAAGCGACTTAAGACTGCTGTGTACTAACCCTATTGGATTCGCTCACCTCGTTAACCTAATGAAGAAAATTTGTCCAAGAATTGCCACCTTGGTTTTAAGATTTTTTTAAAAAATTGTACTCCGTAATAAAGATAGAAATTCTACACCTTGGGGCATTTTTCTTTCCTTTTTTTTTGTAAATACAAATAATATTTTAAAATTTAAATTCTTCGGGGGGGGGGATCTGGAGTAATGTGTTTTAAACGCTCACAAATTTCTTTGGTGAACGAAATGTATAAAATGAATCCTGTTGCAAAGTGTAGAAATGTTCAGTCTGTCTGAAAATACCATTTACTTAACTTCACATTGTTTTAAATTTAAAGATAGTGTTTTCTTTTCTTTTCCAGAGAGGCAATAAATTTTACTGAGAAAATTAGACATTTTTGAATTCTCCAATATCCAAGATACTGGATTGTAGTTTGTATGTCATTGTTACCATTTATTTATTAAAAAAGGTTTATTGGTGCACCTCATTTTATTCTGACACTAGGCTCATTTTCATTGTATTTAAAAAGTGATTTTAACCCTTACGTCGGCTCATCGGTCTAGGAGACCGCTATTGCACCTGTTATGAAGGGTGGGGGAGGGTGATCAAACTGTTGAGGGTTTGTGAGTTCTTCAGTCGGGTCCTGACCTTTAAGTACAACACATCGGAGATTTTCGCCCGCTCGTATTTTGTCGGTAAATTTAATCTTTGTGAAACAGTCGGTCTTTTGGACCGATGAGCCTTGAACTGATTTAAATTTTTGCCGACCTGTATGACCGATAAGCCTTGAACCTTATTAATTATCTGTCAGTCTGCATGAATTCTATTTGTAAGATCTTTCTTTTATTGTTGTAGAATGTTGTACTGGAAGAATCCCTCCTGTTTCACAACGAACCAGACATTTTGTCTCTCTCGCACTATCACAGATTGAGGAATCGGATTCTGAAATTTTTGTTGAATAATCTATTTTTTATTTACCCTTTTCAAGAATGAGAGGTGGCAGTAGTTTTGCATTGATGACTTATAACTGCGAAAAACTTATAAAAATAGGAAAATATCCTAATTTTATAGCGTAGCGGTCTGTGAGACCGATGAGCTGGGGAAAAGTAAAAATGACAGATGAGCCGACGTAAGGATTGATTAAAAGGTAAAATTTTATCAGATGTCGTAACAGGATAAAATGAATAAAATTTCTTGCGGGGAATTAACAGATTGCTTCATGAAGCATTTTTAAAAATTTATTTATTTGTGTTACCCTCCATAATTTGGGAGCGCTTTTATTTCATACTAGCTGAAAACCCGCACTTCGCTACGGAGCAAATTAAATTAAATACAACGGTCAATGTATGCCACAGTTGGGTTGCCACAGTTGTATGTCAGTCAGTGAATGAGTCAGTTACGGAACTGTTTTACATATATAGATAATGTCCAATCGTCTGTCGCATTAGCAAGAAAAAAAAATATTTTTTTGTCTATTTAGTTGTTATGCACGAGACGATAAATTTATTTAAAGTACCAGAAAAAGAAATCACGTGATCGGCATTTAATAAATTAAATTCTAAAAATTAATCTTTGAAAATTCACCAAAAATCAGAAAATGGAGGTAAAGATTCGAAAAAGATTTTATTTTATATGAATCTTTATGATCTTTCTCGTGATATAAATTTTATAACCCTCAAATTATTATTTTAAATGCAAACTTAAAAAAAGTTACTAAAACAGCTTAAAAATTTAATTTTGAAAAATCTAAGAAGAATTTTTCAAAAATCTTTCTTAGTGCACCCCTACACTATAAGAAGAACCGCTATACAAAATTTCAGCCCATTAAGTCCAGCGGTTTGGTCTGTGCGTTGTATGTCAGTGAGTCAGTCAGTTACGGAACTGTTTTATATATATAGATATGACTTAAAATATAATTGATAATGTCGGCCATGATGGAATTTTTTTCTCCTCTTCCCTATTCTTCTAACTTTAATAACATTTAATATGTGGCACCATCTATTGCTGAAATTTCGCATAGAAGAGTTTTCTTTAATTATTTAATTTGGGTTAAAAGGTTCCTTTTATAAAGTTTCCTTTTCATCATTTTATATCTATCATTATGAGTTAATCTTAAACTTTTTCTTAATATTCCGTGTAGATATGTATTTTAAATTAAACATTTTCAAGTATAAAAAGGGCCAGATAGTCACATAGATAATAGATAATTTTAATAATGATAGACAATTAATAATAGACAATTTTAGTTCGTGATGTTATTTCACATATCTTGATTTCTGCTTCCTAATAAAAAGAAAATACAATTTTTGATTTCACGCGTTTAGGGGAAGGACATTTTGCAAGATATCAGAATAAAATACATAAGGCTGATTTATGAAATCACCAAGTCAACTTAATTCTGAATTTATTACTACTACATTAAAGCTTTTTCGTTTCTGTTCGATCATCCAGCAAAATCGAAGAGTGTGTAATTAATTTACAAATATTATGGCAATACATACTGATATTTCAAATACTGATCTAAAAATTCATTCCGTGTTAGAATTTCTTATTGGTGCTGTCATGTGCTGCCATCTGTTGAAGAATTTATAGTTTATAAAAGTATTTATTGCTCTTAGTTCGAGTAGACAGGTGATGTAAAATGCTTATTTTCGAAGATGCTAATTAGGCTTCTTTTCGGAAGCCCCGAGACGTGAATGGAGAAGAGGTAAAAGTTATGACGTTAAGATCTAGGAGCCCGGTAAGAATTTTCTTTCCGAGGCCTACATTAGTTTTTGACACCACGGGTTTTCACATTCCGAGGTGGATAATACCAGTGTCACTACCAGAATTGCACTGTGCAGAAGGATTTTTGTTGAAGATGAGGGAGGCAGCTGGATAAAAATTTGCTCTATAGTTAGGCTTTCTTGCTACGGATTTTAAAACGTGCGTGTGTGTGTGTGTGGGGGGGGGGGGTCTCGGAAGGCGATTCTCCTGCAAGAAAATTCTTTTCTCTACCCCTTTGCTCCATCATGGGATTTTAGCCATGATTCTTTCGGCTGGTTGTTTTTATTTAGAGCGCTGATGTCATCAGAGCCCGATTTAGAAAATTCTTGACTATAGGCATAACTCGGGATGGGGGCCCCCCTAACACTGATGTGGGCGTAAAATTTTCCAAAATTGACACACAAAAAAGATAATCATGAATCATTGTGAAAGTACCATTTTACCAAGAAATGTCTATTCGAAGCGTAGAAGCCTAGAACATTATCAAATAACAAAAAGCAATACAACATATAATACATCATCATTAAAACACCAATACAATGCAACCAGAAAACTTTATTAATCCCTTATATACACTATAACATACATATGATGAACTATACATATAACTATACATATGACGAACCTATCAATCAAATTTGTAAGGATATATAAAAAATTTGCTATTAAAAAAGGTAAAATTAAAAAAAATTGAATAGGGAATTTTTTCTTTTGAAATAAAAATTTTGGGTGACCCCCAACATTCGGGGACCCCTAGGCCCGGGCCTACTGAGCCTAATGGAAAATCAGGGCCTGGATGTCATCTTATATTACACAAGGGCTAATCAGACCGAAACCTACTGTCAATTCCGTCGATTCGGATCTCTTTTGCTAACATTCGAACTGTGGTGTCAAATGCCAGGCAGAAATACTGTCATTGTATTTGATGAAAATATTCTATGAAGGAGTCTAACTAGCAAATCTGTGTAGCGATACTGTTTGGGCACTGCTCCTCATTTCCCCATTCCTACCAGCCTCTAAGAATAGCTCTCATTTGGGCTGTGGTGAGACCGAAATTTTGGTCAGGGGGAGGGGTTGAACTTTGTACTTACCGAAAGTCTACAGTTAACAAAACTCTAAATGCTCTTCTGAAGATATATTTGAACAGCGACTTTTTAAGAAAGGGTGTAACATAGTACGCTTCCTCGTGGTGTACCCGGATAATCTTCTACAACTTTTTCCACGCTCATCATACTTTCTTCAGTGACAGCAGCAATGTTGGAAGAGTTTTTGAAGATATGCTCAACACAAAGAAACTGTAACTAATTTAATATCTCGTCAGGCAACACTCCGACTTATATACATTACTTGGCAATACAACAAATTCTGATTTGATCTGATGCGATTGTCGGAAATGCAGAAAAAGAAGTTTTATACGACTCTGGATCTGGTCAACGCAACCATCCATTCTTCATTTGAATGTACCAAACCCCTCCTGAAGTAGTAGCAGTGTTTTGGACGACTTCCAAAGAAGAATTAAATGAAATTTATGGTGACTCTTTTTAGCTAGATCTGCTGTTTCGCCGATGTGTAGATGTAGCATTTAAGGCTAATGGCTTAAATACCAAATACATGGCATTTTCAAATAAATTACTTTTAAATAACCGATAGGTTACGATCTAAGCTCTGAAAAGCTATCAGAATTTAATGTATTGTCAAATAGAGAAAGAATTCCGCACAAGTAGTAGAGTCAAATGTGTTCACTACATTCCTTTCGTTAGGCTTTAGCAGCGGAGAATTGCAAAATGCTTTTCTCATAAGAGCAACTCAGTTGAGAAATTTTACTGCTATTACCCTTATCACAATGTCTGACAGGAGAGCTTTAAGGGTCAAAGTGTATTTCGTATTGAGGAAGGACAATTTAATGCTTCCGTAAGCACGGTGATTTTCGACTGGCTGAAGCCTAAACGCTAACAGATCTCGGGACTTCACTGACAAGATTCCCTACCGACAAGCCTTTACACATCTCCAATGAATGCTTTTAAATTGTTTTATAATTTCTTGGAAATTTAGATTTTAAACTATAAGTTTTGAATAAAATAATTTGATGTAAGGGGTTTAACAAGTATCTGTGGATTTTAGTTACAGTCCATTAATATTTTTCTCCAAATGACAGAAAATTTTAGTTTTATTAAGGAACTTAAAATAAAAGTGGTATATTTCTCTCAAAAATTATATTACAACAACTTGATATTTTCAGCAGGTTTCATCCTTGTTGGGTAGCTTTGATCTATTTATTTAGTGTGTTGCAAATATAAAAGTTGAAGAGCAATCTATGGCCATACTTTTGTAAAAGAGCAACTTGGAGGTAAACTTGCACCTTTTTTAAAAAAAAATTGCGCGTAAAATAAAACGCGATAATATTATCCTGAAATGGATGGCCCAGAGCACGGAATGTAGTTCCCACAACACTTCCTGAAGCTTTCGAAAACGTGATGTTCGGTTCTTTTTTATGCGGAGATGTGCATGTTTACCTGAGATCACTGAATTGCCCTTTTTTTCGTACGTAGTAATTCATGAGACCACACACATTGTATGATGGTTATGTCTACAAGCTACCTCCGGTATAGCGTGGGTTGATATCCAAGCCAAGGAGTGGATATTCCAGTGGTGCCGCATCATGCGAAGCAATGTTGGATCATCGACTGGGTGATACCATAACTTACTACATTACATTAGACAACAAAATCCGTGGTGTGTCTGAGCGAATGTCATCAGGATAAATTGTTGCCGTATTGGAAGAAAAAAAAATGCGTGTGTTCAGAAAACCAAACTATACGGATATAATTTAAACTCGCCCCTCTATAAAACATTTTTAAAAAAATCATCAGAGGTTTTGAAATAACAGCATATACGTAATTTTAATTCAGGTACATTTAAAATAACGATCAAATTGATATGGTTTTTCCGTTTTCCTACGGTCAGATAGCTGTTATATTTCATTGCTTGTCAGCTACGTTAATATTCAGGTGGAAAGTTTGTATTTTATTTAAACTTTCCTTTCCTGGGATAATCAAAATTTCAGAGTAAATTCTATTCTAAAACTAAGCTTACGTTGATGTTTAAATAAATGAATCTATATGAGGTGCAGGCCCTGATTTTCCATTAGGCCCAGTAGGTTCGGGCCTAAGGGCCCCTGAATTTTGGGGTCCCCCAAAACATTTTTATTTTAAAAGAAAAAAAAAGGAGAAATTCCCCATTCAATTTTTTTTTATTTTACCTTTTTTAATGGCAATTTTTTTATACCCTTTCAAATTTGATTGATTGGTTTATCATATGTATAGTTATACGAATAGTTCATCATGTGTATGTTATAGTGTATATAAGGGATTAATAAGATTTTCTGGTTGCATTGTATTGGTGTTTTAATGATGAAGTTAATATGTTATATTGCTTTTTGTTATTTGATAATGTTCTAGGCTTCTACGCTTCAAATAACCAATTCTTGGTAAAATGGTACTTCCACAATGATTCGTGATTATTTTTTTTGTGTGTCAATTTTGGAAATTTTAGGCCCACATCAGTGTTAGGGGGCCCCTATCCCGCGTTGAGCCTATAGTCAAGAATTTTCTAAATCGGGCCGTTATGAGGTGTCTGATACTATGAGATTTGATGATAAAGAACTACTTAATGGGGTTATTTCATCCGTTTTAATATTAGTCGATAATGTGTCCCACAATAAAAGGAAGTCGGTTGACTGTTTTTACGCGTTGTGATTTTTTATACACGTCACACGAATGTCATAATTTGTTCTTAACTATTTCTAATATTCCTCGGTCTAACAGTTATTTCCGGAAATCAAAAAAATATTTGCTTACTAAACAGACATAGTAAGGTCGTTTTTATCTCTTTCCTTGACTACAAAAGAATTAAGAAACGTTTTACTAAACGGTTCAGAACTCCATTATTGTAGTTTTTTTTTTCTTTATGCCAGTATACCATAAAATACGTTCACGATATCAGTCCTTCACGCAAGTGTTTTCCCTTCAGCTTGCGAAATGATCGTGGCTTCTTTCCCTTCCAGCATGGCTTCGCGTTTACGCTTGCGTGAGTCTAAACGGACAGATGCGTGGCAACTCATCTTTTTTTCACACTCCTCCCCCCCTCTCCCCCCATTAACCTCTAAGAAGGATTTGAAATTTACCCTCACCAAGTGATTTTAAACGTCATAGGAATGTTGGTTTGGTTTGAACTTTAATAATGCTTAAGAAATTTTAAAGTCTTTCAGAATAATAGAATTTGCTCTTCGTTTCTTGGTCACTAACACTGAAATGCTCTAGTACAGAGGTGCGCAATCTGTGGTTCGCGATAATAATTGCAGGGGTCACAGATAGTTCGAAGATAGTTTACATCACATTTAATTATTTAATTAAAAAATTGCTAGAAAATGCTAGTCCTTTTGAAATCATGCTTTTTTTTGTTTCATTTTAACTAATTGAAATACACTGCTAAAAAAAATTAGGGGAGTAAACAAAGAAGTTAAGAAAACCGTGCGAGACAGCCACGTATTGGCATAAAATGGATAGTACACGCGTATCAATGCGCAATACAGAAAAAAAGACGTAAAAAAATTTGTAATTAAGTTTTAATTCTTTGAAAATATGGAAAAAACATGAAAAGATGATTTAGGGCAACAATTTGGTTACATGCAAACGATAAAAAAAAGTATTGTTTAGAAATGATGCAAGATTTTTAATATGTCGTGTGGTCTCCTCGAACAGCTAAGACTGCTGCACACCTGTTTTCCATGGATGCGATGATGTTATCGATAAGACTTTGGGGAATACTGTTCCACTCCTCAAGAAATTCAATCTCCTAGTCTCGGAGAGTAAAAGAAGGCCTTGGTCTCGCAGCAATGCGTCGTCCGAGCATGTCCCAAACATGCTCGATTGGATTCAGGTCAGGAGAGCACGCTGGCCATTCCATACGCTGTATTGTTTCAGCTTCAAGCATGTTCTCCACAAGACGAGCTGTATGCGGTCTGGCATTATCATGCTGGATAACAATGGAATCTCCAATGACTGCAGCGTAAGGTATGACATGAGGTCTCAGTATCTCGTCTGCATACCTTCGGGCCGTCAAAGTACCATTCCGAATGATATGCAGGTCCGTACGTACACCTATGCTGATTTCACCCCATATCATAAAACCAGCTCGTCTGTATTGTGACCTTTCACGAACGAATGTGGGGTTGTTTCGAGTGCCCCTTTCCCTCCATACCAAAACACGTTGGGTGTCACACTCCAGACTGAATCGGGACTCCAATTCAGTCTGGAGTGTGACACCATTTGGCTCCAATCATGTTGTTCCCTATCTCGATGTTCAGTAGCCCATCGTCTTCGGGCCGCACGGTGGCGTGAGGTCAATGGAATGCAGACCATTGGCCTATGTGCATAGAGACCTCCCTGATGAAGTCTATTACGTACTGTTTGGCTGGACACCCTTCGTCCTGTTGCCAAGAGCAACTGTCTTTGCAGCTGAGTAGCATTGTCTGTTCTGTTTCGATGAGCTGTTAACAGTATATACCGGTCATCAGTTGCTGTAGTGGCGCGTGGCAGACCTTGCCCTAGTCGACGTCTAACATTCCCTGTTTCTTGGAATCGATTCCACAGCCTTGCAACGACACTTCTGGCGACTCCAACAGCGTCCGTGACACTACGTTGTGTTTGCCCGGATTTAAGTGTGCCTATAATACGCCATGCCATGGATTCCGGTAAATCACGTTGTTGAGACATTTTCAAGTCACCTTTTCTCAAAAAGAATAACTGAGCAATCGAATTTCACAGTTAAGGCAGTGAAACAGACGTTTCTGTAACATCCCGATTTCCGCCATTATGTTTTTTTTTTCTGGTTTTTGACGTCATGAACTTTGATTTGCATATGAAGTTTTCTTCTTCTGTTTCCTTCTAGGCTTTAAATTCTGGATGATTTATTTTATCTTACTTATCGGTGTAAGTATTTGCGTAATTTCGTTAAAACCATGTGCTCCCCTAATTGTTTTGAGTATACGCGGATTTCATCTTCCAAAGAAAGGAGACGATTTCTATCGTTTCTCTTAATACTTGTAAACAAAAAAAAATCTTGCCCTCACATGCGCGATGTTGAAAACTGCAGCAATATTGTATTAATTGCTTTCCTATGAATTGTTGGATACTCACTTTCATCGGAAATCCTGAATTTGTCCAACACCATGTCAATAAATCTCATATTCAATGAACCATCCGATTGTAAGTCACAAAGTTCTTTGTCTTTTAAAGTTGTAGAGAATAGCTCACTTCTACCCGCACTTGGGTGTATATAATTTGAAGTGGCACTCTAAATGAATTTGATACAAACACAGCTTATACATGAAACAATGTTTATTGAATTCGTTGCACATATAGAATTTGCTTTTACAGCAATAAGCATACGTACTACTTGTACGGAATATATATTAGTATTCAATAAAAATACACTTTGCTATACTCACAAACCAGCAGTTCTGCCACGTAAACTTTGGGCCCCCTAAGCACAAGCGCCGGCTAACACCTGGAGCTGCTTACCTCGTAGCTTCCTTATCTCGCTTATCTACCAACTTTAACAACCTTAACTTAATCAAGCTGCTTGGTATTTATACCAAGCGCGTATGCCTAAATTAGCATATCTCAAGCAGCTTCTTTAATTCATTCACTCAAAAGTTCGATTCTTGTGAATCGAATCTTATGATAACCTTACACTGGCCTCCCTCGAAAAAAAAATTAGGTAACTGAGGTCTGAACGGCTTCAGTTAACTAATTGAAAACGCGTGCTGGTCTGACTTTTTACATAATGGGTGGCAAAGCCAAAAAAAAAAAACTTCCACACGTTGTGTGGGGGAAAAATGCCACTCCCATTTTACAAAACTAACCCCGAAGGGTCCAGGTGACACAAACACACAGTGGATTTGCAGAGTTGCGGATACTGGGCTGGCCAACTGCGCCCTAGAAAATCTATTTTAGTTAAAAGTGTCAACACAATTGCACAGCATGACCTTTCTTGACTGTTTGCAGCTGCTCTCCCCCAATTCATAATGCACATGTGTTATGTTTTATGAAGTTAGTACATTAGTTAGTTAGTTGTTATCTGTAGTTAGTATGTAATTTTCCCCTATTCGCTACATATCCCCTTCAAATATTTATAAAACAGTATGCCGTTTTTTTTTCAGTTGCTCACCCCTTCCCCTCAAAATGTTTATACAGTATATACAATGGGGAACTTCAAGCCAATTTGGTTCGATTTTATTGAAGGGTGGGAGATAGAATAAGAAAGTTGATACAAGACTTGTTCCTCATGAATGCAGTAACTTCCTTGCACCAGTCTGTCCATTCCGTGGAGCCTCTCTTGATGGTCGCAGTCCTGGTAAAGGGATTCGTTGACCGTGTGAGCATCCTTCGTGCTGCAGGGCGTTGGTCCTGAGGCGATAGTCCGGTTTGACGATGGACAGGAGGTGTCTTGGGAGGAGGCCAACCTTGCTGGGCGGATGATATCTTCCGCTTCCTGTTCTTATGCAAAGGACCTTTAGGATTGTCATCATTACTTTTGATAACCTTGTGTACCTTATCAGCGACTCATTCATCCTTTGATGGTGTTTTTGTAGTGCACACTTTACTTCTCTTCGTACTTTTGCTTATATCGATATTAGATTTTAATGCAGATTCTATTTTTTTCAAACTTATACGCCGCGCCAACGTGTTTAGTTACTGGCTTTATCTCGCCATTTATGATACGTTTACAAATTGGTTCGCTGCTTGTTTCATGTTTTTCAACAACCTGACTCTGCTTTTCGTATTTGTGCTTATACGACTTCTTGTTTACCGCCTTAATTATTTCAGTATTAGCAGTTTTAATGCTGGAACCTGAAGGCGCTTTTCACGCTTTTTATCCCCCCTTAACTTTAGTTTTATCCTCTTTTGACGAAAAAGTCTCTTTGAAACTTGCGACATCAGAATCATTATCATTTAAATTCTTTAATACTGCTTCAGTTTTAGGAAGATTAAGGTTTTCGCACTAGTGCGTTTTAATGCAAACTTTCTCTATAACTTCCGAAGCATCAGCTAAACTACTTACAGTATAACTCTGTGTCAACTTTTCATCCTGATTCTCAGTCTGGTTTTCATGTACTTTATTTAAGACCATATTATCAACCTGGCCTACACAATACCCATTCGGTTGGTAACTTTAAATAATATCATCATTACCTAGCGAGTTCCTAATATCGTTTAAAGAATTTTTATTGTCGTCAACTACTAAGTATTCACTAACTTCCGTAGCGCATACTTCGTCATCTACTAAATTTCCTTCATTAACAGATGTGTGAATATCATCTAAAATATCAGGTATAGCATTAATAGAAGTATCAGATGATTTATTTTCTAAACCACTAGCATTAGTATCGGCACTATTTTCAGAAATTTGTACTGGAATTGCCGCATTCTTCCAGCTAGACTCACTTTCATTATAAGCCACAAAAATACCCCGACTTTCACTATTCTCAAAATAATGATTACTGCTCGGACAAGTTAATACATTTGACCACACAGTTTCAACAGGTTGTTTCATGTGAAACAACTTGCCAGTGCAAGTAAGGTGCTTGCATATTATTTACTTTAAGTGCATTAATTTCATTGTAACGCCGTGAGCATCTATTATTTCGCCCGCGATACTGGTTTCGCTGTTGGTTTGAAACTCGCGAAAAATTTTGGTGGGGGTGAATAAAACTTCTCGTATCTGAGTGAGGGTAAGGGGTAGCGAAGAAATGTCTATTGTCATGTTTAGCTAAAGCTTGAAGGAGTGTAGCCTTGATTGTAATATTTTGACTGTGCAAAAAATCTGGAACACTTGGATTCAAACGTTGGATAACTATTTTTAAGATTAGCGCTTCCGTCACCCCTTCTGTATATTCCTCACACTTTATAATCTTTTCCATAGCAAAATCTAACGCAGACTGACCTTCACGTTGCTTTAGCGAATAAATTTCAGATTCTATTTGACTTTGATTAAAGGTCTTGGGAAAAGCGTTAAGAAACTGTTGCTTGAATGACGAATAGTCAAAAATCAGATTACTGCTTTGCATACACGTGTACCACTGATATGCACTACCTCTTAAAGCGGCTAGAGCAATTTTAAGTTTCTCCCCCTCTGGGGTGCAGTGTTGCTGAAAGTAATACTCAATTTTATTTAGAAATTGACTTGAGGGGCCGCCATTGAAGGTGGCTTTGAATGGCGCAAATTGTTGAACCATAATTATCCGAGATAAATTATCAGCAGGGTTTTGTCTTAAATACATTTTCAACAGTAGTTAAGTATAATAACAAGATACTTTCACAATTTAACTTTATACCACAGTATAAAGTTCAAACTTCAAATATGTTCGTTATAAATGTAACGAGAACAACCAGGGTATATATATAAACTTTCGGGCACCAGTCTAGAGATTTCTTAGGGGCACTCTATTTGAATTTGATACAAACACAGTTTATACATGAAACAATGTTTATTGAATTCGTTGCACATATAGAATTTGCTTTTACAGCAATAAGCATACGTACTACTTGTACGGAATATATATTAGTATTCAATAAAAATACACTTTGCTATACTCACAAACCAGCAGAGAGTCAAACCAGCAGTTCTGCCACGTAAACTTTGGGCCCCCTAAGCACTAGCGCCGGCTAACACCTGGAGCTGCTTACCTCGTAGCTTCCTTATCTCGCTTATCTATCAACTTTAACAACCTTAACTTAATCAAGCTGCTTGGTATTTATACCAAGCGCGTATGCCGAAATTAGCATATCTCAAGCAGCTTCTTTAATTCATTCACTCAAAAGTTCGATTCTTGTGAATCGAATCTTATGTATACCTTACAAAGTTTTGTTCTCAGGATGAACGGAAGTGCGAAAGAATTGATTCCTCACCCAATCTGTTGACGGGGATGAATAATTAGAAGATAAAAAGAACTTTTTATAAACCATGTTTTTAAATTTTCTATTGAATCATATAAACTTGACAATTCTATGTATTAATAAATACTTAAAAAAAATTTTTTTTGATGAATTATCCCATCAACTTGAATGAAAATGAAGTTAATTGGAAGTTAATTTGCGTTTAACCTTTTTTCCCGTCCCGGCCGACAGATGGCTGCACCAGTCTACAAAACAAAATTAACTGAAAATGTATTCAAATCTGCTTAAAGATGGCTAAAAGTATTAAAAAAATGCCTTGTCATCGTGTTCTGAGCTATTCTAAAAGTTTCAAATGTCTAGCTAGTCGGGAAGTTAGTTAAAAATCGATTGCAAGATTTGTACTGGACAAACACACAAACACACACACACAAACAAGAAAGCAAGTTAATAAAAACATGGTAAAAATAATAATAAATTTTTTTCGACAGCTCCTCTAAATGAGATAAAAGAAAACTTGAAATTTGTTGGTATTTCCCCATTTCTTGCGGAACCTTGGTTGGGAAACGCTGAGTTAAGAGTATTAGATTATGGTTATTAAGAACCCTTTAAAAAAATAGTAACATCATAATAAAATTGATTTGCAGTTCTTTTGGAGTCTATACGGTACGAAAAAACAATGATAAGTTATCTTCTGAATATTGAACTAGAAAAGTAATAAAATGTATGTAACCTAGCTTGTTAAATATTTACTGATTCCTTTGTCTAGTAGAGGCAGACTGACGCGAGATCTTCCATTATTCTCCAATCATGACACTCAGCGATAAAATTGTTGTTATGTCGCATTCACACAAAGGCGATTTCGACTCCGCAAGACGCAAGTATGCCAGAATGACTCAACGACTGAGTAGTGGCACGTTTGCTCATCAGTAAAGCAAGGAGCTTCTCGTAAATCAAACGGAGGTTTTTTTTCTCCTCCTCTCCCGAAACACACTTCTCTTTCCAAAACTGAAGGCTCTTTTTTCATTCCGTTTTATTTTTTTGTCGCGTTTCCAAGTCAGACAACGCATTCATTCACAGTGAAAAATTGGAAAGATCTCTATTTCCTGTTTTCATTGCTCTGATGCGCTAACAGCAATATTCTGTCTTGCCTTTTCTTTGTATTTTTGTGAGTGATCTGACAGAGAATGAAACAAATTTTTTGATCCCAGAGATGTCCCTTTGGTGAAAATATACATATAAAGTGAAACTTCTCTAGCTGGCCACGCCTCTAAACGGGCATATTTTGTTCAGAACCGATTAAGGACTCTATAGAGCCAATGTTATGGAAGAAATCTCTTTTCCACAGCCACCTCTCAAAACGGCCACATTCTTTTTGGAACCATTCCTGACAGCCATAGAGAAATTTCACTGTACTTAAAAGAGTTGAACTTAATAATGTGTTTGGAATGCACTTCTTGAAAGCATGGGCATACAAATGGAAGATTAATATCTCAATTTTAATAAGATAAAGTAAAAATTTGTAAACTGTCTTCCATAGTCAAAATATTTATGAAATGTTTAGTGAACTTAAAATATGAAGAACGCATCAAGTGAAGCCTTTTCTAATCAAATGCTTGATTCCTATTTCAAAGCTGCATGTTATGAAAATACAGTAATAAAAATAAAGAAAAGGAAAAACCACATATTTAAAAGCATTAAAGGATATGGGCGATGAAGGTGCGACTCCTGTTTTGAAGGTCGGAGTCTGACTTGGCCAAAGGACCAATCTCGTAATTTTGAACCGAGTCAAGTAACGAGACCAGAACACTCGAACCCGCACCTCTCGAGGTAATTTTGAGAACTTGGAGGATATTGCAGCCACGGCAGATTTTACGTGGACCAGCGACCGTTAGTGTACACGGCAGTGGATTTGGTCAGCAACGAGCATCGAACCAGAGACTTTCAGATCACTAGCCCACTGCTCTTGCCAACTGGGCCACTACATCCAATTGTATGTATAAATTATATGAAGGAAAAAAATGACTTGTGTACTACATTCTATTTTTCAACCAGTCCAAAGTAAATACAATAAATAAAGATGTCACTTAACTAACAGTAAAACTTATCTAATTTTCAGTAACACATAAGAGTTATAACACCAAAAAATAATACATTTGACTGGTTGATTGAATAGTGTGTATAATCACAGTCAAGGATATAAATTACAGTACCAAATTTCTGAACAGGATTTGAAATCAAATTTTCATTAAAATTTGATTTTAGGTTATAAACTAGACAGTTATATGTTCGTTTGAAAGAACAACATGGTCCGTACAGAATTTAGAAAACAATTTTTCGTGACTTTTTCAAATTTATTACAAATTACCTGACTTTTTTTAAATATCGACACACACCCCTCAAAACGGCCAATTTTTTCGTAACCATGACTGGCCGCCATAGAGAAGTTTCTAGAAAAAATATAACCATGACTGGCCGCCATAAAGAAGTTTAAGTACTTCTTCTCTTGTCAGTGACAAAAAAATCCTGTTCTTTGAAATATCGTATTTATTTAATTGTCGTATTCATTTTAATGCGTTAATCAATGACATTATCCTTTTTATTTGGAATACATTCATCTACATTTTGCTAAACTATATTCGAAAGATAGTAATTTCTCTACCGAAAATGTTATGAAATAAAATTTAATGAAAGCTAAAGTGGTGGAGAGAGTGGTGGAGGTTTTTTTTATAATATTCCAACCATTCGCAATGAGATTATAGCTGAGTTTCCCGACTATGACTACTCCCACCGTGCTAACCGCAAACACCCTCGGGCGTGTCTTCTTAATAGCTAACACTGTCTCTTCTATCTTGCTTACTTATTCTTATTTTTATACTCCTCTATCTTGAATTTTTACCAATCCCCTAGAACTTTACTATAATCTCAGTGCGAATATCTTCCTCATTTTTCTTAAATAACTGTGGCAACTCTGGCCCAGTGGATGCGTGTGCGCTTTGTTATTTTTCTCCCGGGTGCGATTCCCGGCGTTTGCTTTTATTTTACTATTACTTATTTTACTTGTATTATGCTTTTACTGATAAGGGCCTATTTATGATATTTAATTACCTGTTGAGCAAATTTATTTCTGATGCATAATGTTACAATTGGAGATAAAGTCCTACAGACCTTAGAGCTCCGACAAGTTAAATTACCTGAACCTGATTTATGAAAACACGGTTTTGTAACAAAAACTTCTTTAATATTCATTAAAAATGAAATTTCATACATAATAATAAACAAAAACATAAGGTCAAAAATTAGATTTTCGTAACATACAAACATCGAAATTGATTTATGAAATATCACATTTCATTGGCTATTATGAAGTAATGTGACAAAAATTTGCATAAAACAAAGTAACGTGACATGTGCGCAGTAGACATAAAAACGTTATATGAGGCAGTGAAAGGCAAAGTGGTGTAAGTCAGTAAGTCAAGTGGTGTAAGTCAAAAGAGTTTAACTGCAAAAACTACAAAAAATTCCACCATAAATTGAACAAATTATAATTCATAACAATTATTACAATATTGCAAATAATAACTATTTACAATTCCACCATGGAGATTACATATTTGACCCCAAATGAAAAAAATTTGAAAATGTGACTTACACCACTTTACCTTTCAACACCTCATATGTTGGAAGCAATACGTTTCAGTGATACTTTTCACAGTGTGTAACGAAAGGTGTTGTCTGAGGACGAAAGAGCCAAAATAGATGCATATCTAGAATGTGGAAAATCTGTTCCGAAAATTTAGAAAATTGATTAAAAGTTCAGTTGTTGCGATATATAATTATAGAAAAGATCCAGCAAATTACATCAAAATTTTTAACAAAAAAGGTAATCCACGTTTAACTAAGAGGGAGAAAAGGGGGATTCTTCAACTTGCATCAAAAACCGGCCACAGTTCAAAGCAGATTTGTGCAGATCTATCTCTTCCTGTTACTTCTAGAAGAATTAGACAAATTTCACATTCTTCATGGAGCTTGAGATGTTCGAAAATGAAGTCTGGTCCAAAGTTACTTCTGCGTCCCAACCAGATGCGTTTACAGCATTGCGAGAAGTACATGGCAATGGCCGACAATTGGAAGATGGCCATTTTCTCCGATGAAAAGAAATTTAATTTGGATGGCCCCGATGGTTTGAAGTATTATTGGAGGGATCTCCGAAAAGAACCAAAATCTACATTCAGCAGAAATTTTGGTGGCGAAAGTTTGATGATTTGGGCAGCAATTGCTTATGATGGCAGAAAGGAAATTGTATTTTTAAATGGTCGCCAGAATTCATTTGATTACAGCTTAGTTTTAGAAAATTCTTTTCTTCCATTTGCATATTATATCTTAGTTGCAATATTATAGCTTATTTGTAATATTATAGCTTAGATTACATCTTCATGCAAGACAATGCAAGTTTTCACACTTCAAATACAATGAAAGATTGGTTTGACGGACAGAATATTGTTCTTTGTTCTTTTAGATCATCCACTTAATAGTCCTGATTTGAACCCCATAGAAAACGTTTGGAGACAGCTTGTTCGAATGGTTTATGTAGATGGGATACAGTACACATCACTTGTAGAATTGAAAGCTTCAATCTGTCAAAACTGGAAACTAATTGATCAGAAGTACATTGAAAATCTTGTTTTATCAGTGCCATCGAGAATAAAAGAAACTTTGATAAAGAAAGACGGCCTTATAAAACTATTGATTTCAATGAAATGTGATATTTCATAATTCAATTTCCATGTTTGTATGTTACGAAAATCTTATTTTTGACCTTATGTTTTTGTTTATTATTATGTATGAAATTTTGCATTTGTAAATCATTTGTTATACATAGCGTGTATAATGTATGAAATTTAATTCATTTTTAATGAATATTAAAGAAGTTTTTGTTACAAAAGAGTGTTTTCATAAATCCACTTCCACCACTGTATTAAAAATAAAATGTAAGAGCATTGTAGTTTGTAAATGGTTTCAAGTACGCAAGACTCAAATAAAATTTTAAGGAATATTTTGAAATCTAATATCCATTTTTCATTCCAATTATGCTTCTAAAATATTAAGAAAGATTCAATGCGTAATAAAATAAAGAAAATAAAAAGCCTTGTCGTTTGGAAACGGGATTATGTATGTGTATATATGAATACTGTAAGGAATGTATCTTATTAGTAGATAAATTTAGCGGTATTCAATGAACTTCTCAACTTGCATCCACTGCATAATTCGGAGAGGTTATGCAAACTCGTGAAGTGACTTTTCCAATGGGCGGAACACGAAAAATTAGACACATAACTAATATATAGGGAAGAAGGGGTTGTCGGCTTAGCATGTCAGGGAGAAAATCTGTGGAAGTCTGTCCTCGGAGCACGTGGGCAAAAGGATTAGAAGTATTAATAAAAAGTGGTAATAAATGTGATCATAATGCTTTGTATATGTACCTGCCTCGTCTTTGCAAGATGGATTCAGTTACACAGTTGCCAACTTACCTGCTGTAGCAACATAAAATATAAATAATTTCATAGCACACATCATGCCAACGGTAAAAATGAAAATATAAAACTTTTACTAATCTTCGTATTATAGATCTTAATTAGTTGATTTTAAAATGTAACTCTATTTTACTTCTTCGTTTGTCTTGATTTTATCGGTTCAGTAACTTTACGTTATACAAGCAAAGGGATAACTGGGGATCCTTTGAATATTATTACAACACATTAACAATAAACAGCCTTTATTTATCTTTTCGTTAGAAAAATAGTCCCACCAGTTTTGGTTATTTGAGCCATTCCCAAGCGAAATAGGTTAAGTCCATTTTTCGAAATTTTTGAAATTTTAGTGTAAAAGCACTTGATGGACTCCTAACATTTTGCATTCATAACAAATTTCCAAAATAATCAGGATTAACACCGCTAAATGACAAAATTTGTTTGGGCCATCCAATACTAAGTCGCTTTTTTCAGAAGCCAATCCAGTTAAGTCCATACTCTATTGTAAATCGTTGTAATAATGCCATTCAAACGCTGAAGCAAGTACTCGATGATAACGGTTAATCGTTTAGTGTTTTTTGAACACAAAAAAGTAAAATAAACGTGTCATTGACAGTCTAACTGCTGCAGAAGTAAGTACTTGGGAATTATTAAAAAATTCTTTCAATTATTTTCTGTACTAAGCAAAAATAATTTGAAGACTGAATTGGATGTTATTACCTTGTTACACTTGCCAAATCGGGTAAGTCCCTTAGTCACGAAAAAATTGTTATATTAATAACGATAACTCCAAGGATATTCTACCTTATAGATTTTTTATGTCATCAAACATCTATAATACGATATCTGCGACTAGAAACTATCTGCGACTAGATCTAGAAACGATATCTGAAATAATACATTTTACAATGTTTATTTGAATTTATATTTTCAGAGGAATATTAAAAAACATTGCATATAATTTTATCCCTTTTCTCCACTTTTTGTTTTATGGACTTAACCAATTCGGCAAATGAGCAGCTCGTTTATTGTTTGAGAAACTCTGGAACTCGGCTATCATCTGTACATGGAAATTTGACCTCATTTTTGAGTTTAGACTTTTTTCAAAACTAAAACATCCTAATTTATCATATCCTAATCTAGAAAATCTATTGCAACATTTACCAAACAGGCGAACATGTCAAATAATACGCGCAAGAAGACTAACTGCAAATAACTGTAGAAATGTCATTGGTATGGAGTTGTCATCGGCAAGAATAGGTTACAAGAAATAAAAAGGTGTTTAACATTAATAGTTCTTTCTATGTTGTCAACCGCGTTAACACTAAACACCAAAATTTAAAAACAGCAACACAACATGTCGTTTTTGAAGAAAACCGAACTTTGGTTTCATACTTTAATCTAAATCTGTAACAACATTCACCAAACAAATGAAAAAATCAAATATTTCAGGCAAAAAAAAAGAGAAACTTTATAAATAAATGTGGAAGTGTCATTGGTGGGAAACTGTTAGCAGTTAGTATACTTTAAAATAAAATAAAAGATTTTAATTTTAAAGTTGGTCAATTATTCCTTCTAGATTATCAATGCGGTTAAAATTTCAAAAGTTCAATAATTAAAAGTTCAATAAAAGTCATTCTAGGAGAACACAGAGTCTCATACGCATATCAGAATGAAAAAAACCTATAACACCATGTATTGAACAGACAAATATGTCAAATATAAGATAAAAAACAAAACTATACAACACTTTGTTCAAATTTGTGTAATAGTGCAAACATCAACTACGCCTACTTTATTTGATGATCAGCTGAATGTTTTACCTATAAATACAAGTTCCATACCTGAAAATCGATTGAAAATGCTCCCTAGAAATTACAGACAAAACCTCTAACCAAACATGTATATTTCTATATCAACAGTTCCATTTGATTGATAGCGTGTATTATGTTTATTCAGTAAACAACGAAATATTTACATTTTTCCAATGGATTTTCCTGTCTGACAGATTCCTATTTAAAATAACAAAGATCGATCACTCGCGTTCGGGAGATATTCTATTTGGGTAACTGAATATATTTGGTTTCGGTGACAATTATAGCTCACGGTATTATAAGACATCATGAATAATGTTCTCGGAAAAAGATCGACAGAAAACAAAGCACGCAAAGCTCGGGAAACCGTCTCTGTCTGCACGATAATCTAATACAATGATTCCCCAACTTACTTGTAGCATATCCCATATACGAATTTTCATAATTCGTCGACACAATACTTGTAATTGACGTGGAATCCCCGCCATCCTGATTTTAATTACATTAGATATTAATACATGTTTCCGGTGCATTGAATCCGATATCACGTGTCTTCTATATACATGAAAAGATAATTTGAAAAATACGAATAATGGATTGTGAGTTACATAGATTAGTCAAAATATCTCTAAAACGGTTCTCTCCAACACCAGAAGAACTAGATTTGCTCCATCGTCTCTCACTTCGTCGGGTACACAAAGCATTTGTGAGAATCGGCAAAGGGGAATCTTTTCAAATGGGTCTGAGTGACAATATGGCCTATTCTATCCCTAGCAGCAAACGTGGCAATATTTCTAAGACTTTCCTAAGATAGGTAAGGTCATTTGGCTCCTGTTATAAAAGGAAAAAGCGCCAATGTACACCGACAAATTCTAGGATTGTGCCATTTGGCTTGAGCTTCCGTTTCAGCCTTGTTCAAGCCCTTAGAGAGAGTGAATTCTGTTTGTAATGAGGCGTATAACATGCAATGTTGGCGTCAGTATAACTTAGGTGCCAAATTAACCTAAAAGTCGGGAAACTTTGGTCTTTATTCGCAACTCAATAACAAACAGTATTAATCATTTACAACAATCTGTTATACCCAATCTACGGCATCTAAGTACATTTAAATTATTCGTAGAACTACAAGGCGTAAGTCAACATTAGCGGCTAATTCACTGTCTGTCCAGTACTCAGCAAATGAATACCTCGCTTAACTGGGTAGGAAATTTCAGCTAACCCAAGGTGACCAGTGTGATTATATATATATATATATATATATATATATATATATATATATATATATATATATATATATATATATATATATATATATTTATATATATATTACAGGGTTTCCTTAATTTATTTTCAGGGGTTGCTTTAATTTAGAGGTTTCATTATGCAGTCGCGGTCCATTAGATTAAAGAGAGGACAAATTAACCCATTAAAGCGTGCTTATTAAGACTCTGTCGAGCAAAAGCTTCAACGACTTGGCGAGACCATTCCGTCCAAGTTTCTCCTGCGAGCCATAGCCTCCTTCCCCATCGAAATCGTTCTGCAATCAAACTTAACTCCTTTGTACGGAATCCACCAAAAAACCCCTAATTCAGCGAATCAAACTCCCTAGAACATTCTTTTTCTGACTTGCAAAAACCCTGCTTGAACTTCCGCTTAACACCTACTCAATTTCTTTTAATAGCTTCTACGTCATTCCCTCCGACAATTATTCGCTCTCTTTCCCTCACTGTTTTATTTAAATTCATGGACAAGTAACGTCATCCATTGATTACTTTAAGAACTAAACACCCCTTTTGCCAAATATCATGAATTTAACAAAAATGAAATTTTCAAGAAATTTGAAATGCAGAACATTAAGATACAATCATCCCTCAGTCAAAGGCGCGTAAAAGCAAGAACAGAACAGACCCTCAAGAAAAAGAATGCTCTTACCTCATGGATTCGTAATTATTTAACAATAAAAAATAGACAAATTCTTACCTAAATAAAATTGCTTTATTCTGTTGGGGAAACTACAATAGTATGACAGAACAGACTGATGAAAGACAAGCTGACACTTTGAAAGTGTGTACTGTACATAGTAAGTAACTTTGATTTTCAATTACCACCCAATAAAGGCAGTAGATTTCTAACGAATTGTGTTTGCGCTTTAAGGAAGACATTTAACTTTAAAAACCATCAGTGCCCATCAGTTTCATATTAATAAATATTGACATTTTTTTTCGGGGAAATTCACTAAAAAGTTATTTTAATTTAATTAAACCGTGGCTATCCCCCAGAATACACTTCGAGACCCTCAAAGGGATCGTGAACCATAGGTTGAGAAACCCTGCTATAGATGGTCTTTGTGATTCTTTCTACAGTTTTGCGTCTTTTTGTCTCACTCAGAAAAGGAAATTTTGTTCTCACAGATTTCTGACTATATTGCATTCACTTTTGGCGACATAAATCTTCTATATATATATATATATATATATATATATATAATAAATACAACGATCAATGTATGCAACTGATATAAAATAAAAACGAAAAAATATATTTATAAAAAAAATCGTAACGGATATTTTTGTAGACAAAATAATGTAGAAGAAAATATTCAAATTTAATCTAATAGGACATACTAAAGAATATAGTACAGTTGATGTAGCACAGTTTGAAGAACATATGTTTTACTGCATTTTAATATTTTTTTGGCATTTTAATCATCTGCCGCATTAGCAAGAAAAGAAAAATATTTTTGTTGTCTATTTAGTTGTTATGCACGTGACGATAAATTTATTTAAAGTACCAGAAAAAAGAAATCACGTGATCAGCATTTAATAAATTAAATTCTAAAAATTAATGCTTAAAAATTCACCAAAAATCAGAAAATGGAGGTAAAGATTCGAAAAATATTTCATTTTAAAGGAGTTTTTATGATCTTTCTCGTGATATAAATTTTATTACCCTCAAATAATTATTTTAAATGCAAACTTAAAAAAAGTTACTAAAACAGCTTAACAATTTAATTTAAAAAATCTTTGAAGAATTTTTCAAAAATCTTTTTTAGTGCACCCCTACACTATAAGAAGAATCGCCATGCAAAATTTCAGCACTCAAGGTCCAGCGGTTTGCTCAGTGAGTCAGTCAGTTACGGAACTGTTATATATATATATATAGATTATTAAATATTAAAATTACAATTCCCAGGTACAAATATGCCCAGCTTGTAAAATCCATAGAAAAAGAGACACAACTCTTATGTATTAAATGAGGAGGACCATATTTAAAATTAACAATATTTTTTATTACAAATATCTACAATTATCATTTAATCGTTTAGTTTACAGCATCATTTCATTAAAAGGTCTCGATTAAGTGAATAAATAATCACATGTTACGTAAAACAAAATATAATATACATTTGTATAAAAGTAATGAAATGGATTAATATTCTTTAAATAATAAGTTAACGGGTCCTTACCAAGTCTACCAAAATTATAGTGAACTTGTCACTCATTATGGATAGTAACTAAGACTTAACCTGCTACTCATGCAAGACCGCGCTCGCACGCCTAACTACTGTAGGGAGACTAGTGATGCGACATCGATGTTTTGAAACATCGATATTTAATATTAAATCATCGATGCTAATAAAACATCGCCCAAAAACCATCGATATTTTTAAACATCGATGTTTTAGAACATCCATGTTTTAGAACATCCATGTTTTAAAACTGGTTTAGTAATCTCTAACATTAATGTTACTTCCGTTAGTCGTGGGGGGAGGGGGTGATTTAATTTTACTCTCTCATTGGGCAGACACAAATGACAAAAACTTGGTTGCTTTGGGCTATATTGATGATTCAAAATTCTCGTTGTAAATACCGCCAGGTTTTGCCTTCAAATATCCAGATAAATTCGTGGTATTACCAGAAGTTTCGAGGGACTTAAGGCAAATATTGCATTTCGCCAATTTGTCAGAGGTTTTGTAAAAATATTTCCAAACGGTACTTTTAGGAGGCATCTTACTAATATTAACGTCAACTTATATAAAACCAGCACAAAACAAAGACTTAAATGGATGCACTCGTGTATATACTATTTGTAAAATTAAACCCCATGGAAGGTTCTGGAGTGTCAGGAACATTCCAAGCGCTCTGATTGGTTCATTGGTTGTTAATTGCCATTTGTCTGTTTGCTAAGGAATCGTTCCCCCTTTTGTATTCGTCTTTTTCAGAATTCAGACTTACATTTACTTAGTGTGAAAATTATGCAACGTGGTAAATTTTTTTAATTACGGTACTTTTTCATTAAAAAAAAACATCGAGACAACGTAAAACATCGAGCACAAAACATCGATGTTAAAAAAACATCGGTTTCAATAAATCGATGTTTAAAACATCGATGTTTTGATAAAAACATCGATGTTTTGAAAACATCGACATCGATGTCGCATCCCTAAGGGAGACCTCGAAATGCCTCCAACAGACGTATCGAGGGGCTCGACAACCCCTCTATACGTCGGAGAAAATTCTTAATCTCAAAAATCCGCGCTGTTTCCTTTTGTAGCCTGTTTTTATTACACATCTAACTAAATCTAACTTTCTATGCAAGTTTCTAACTTCCAATGAGAATGTTTTTCCTTACTTCTAAACCGCCCCACTTCTCCAAAACCGAGATTCTAGTGGCCTAAAATTATTCTTTTATTAAATTCACAAACCTCATTGGAGCTCTACTTTCTCACATGTTTTCCATTCCCTTCCTCCATTTTTCTTATATTTTTATTTTTTTAACACCTGGTCAGTTCAAAACATTTCCCCCAACCTTTCGCTAACACTTTATTCCCAAACCTATAACCTTTACAATACCCTCTTGCGCACATTTCAGCAATATAATAATGTTTTCAAATTTTTTTCAAATTCTCCCTGAGCTCACCATTCAATATTCTTTTCTTACTAACTGTTTACTACACTTTTCTCATAAGCCTCACTTCTTTCTAATATATTTCATAAATATATTTTATTGCCCTTTACGTGAAAGGTTTTCCTCTACTGGACCATCGGCCATTCAAAGCCACCCCCTTATGGAGAGTCAGTTTCTTGTAACGAATCTTTTCGTTCACTGTAAAAAACTTTATTTTATCGTTCCGCGTTACCCCTTTTCTTACTAAACTGTCCCTATGAACTTTCATGGCTGTGCACGAAAAGTCATCTCTTCTTCAGATGTTTCATTACGTTTTCAAACCCTATAGATCTGTACAAAAACTCTTTTCTTGTGCCTTACGCATTCTTATAGTAACCTCTGCCCCTGCATTATAAGTGTCCCACCTGGTCTTCTTATTTGTCGCCTTTACGTAAGCAAGGTGCAAAACAGCCCCAAAATTCTTAACGAATGTAACTTTTTGTTTGGTAGATTGAAAGGTCTAGCAGTTACACCTAGTGACTTTAAAATGTGTTAATAGTTCACTTTTTATTACATACAAAGCCATTTTTGAATTATATAGATCTTCCAGTTTAATGAGTTCATCCATGAATTCATTTGCATGCATAATCAGGAGTTCAGCCTATTTAAAACTTTAATTAAAGTAAAAAGTAAAAATCAATAAAAATCTCACTTATAATATATATATATATATATATATATATATATATATATATATATATATAGAGAGAGAGAGAGAGAGATAGATAGATAGATAGATAGATAGAGATAGAGAGAGAGAGAGAGAGAGAGAGAGAGAGTGTGTGTGTGTGTGTTTGCTGCATTCAAAAGTTTTAACTTCATCGAGCTGTCCAAAAGGATATCAATAAACACAAAGGGTTGTAACATACTTCGTCCAAGAGAACAAAATGATGATCTGTACAAGTTTTGATATTATTTTAGATAAATTGCTACACCTAGTAACTTTAAAATGCGTTAATAGTTCACTTTTTATTACATATAAGGCCAATTTTAAATTATATAGATCTTCCAGTTTAACGAGTTAATCCATGAATTCATTTTCATGTATAATCGGGAGTTCAGTATATTTAAAACTTTAAAAAAAAGTAAAAATTAAAAATTAAAAATTAATAGAAATCTCACTTATGAAATAAAAAGCTGGTTGCATTTTTAGAGCCTGTTAATTTATAAATCTTGAATGAAGCTGTCATTGTTGAATATACAGTGTTTCATCACAAGCTCAGATCTCTATTCGCTGTCACACGAAATGATTCGAAATGAATTCCCCCGACTTCTCTTTTCCGTTTCAAACTTCAGCGTGTTTCTATAAATTAAAAAAACACGATAAAAATGTCTGACAAGACAAACTATAGTGACAGCTGCTCTAACGAAGTGGAACTTTATGAGTCCGCCTCGCCATTTGTCAGCCATAAACTTGCCGTACAGCACAAACGCGAAAGCGTCGTGTCATCGAAAAACGAAGAGAAAGGAATTTTTTTGCCGCAGTGAGATAAGGTAAAAAAAATAAGGTCAAAGCCCACTGTAAAAGAAAACTAACTTTCAGCGGAAAGATAAATAACGTTATACGCCAGAGAAGTAACATTATTTAGACTGTTGCCACTATTGGATAGTAATATATTTACACTGACTAAGATCAAAAACTAGTTTTGAAACTATTGTATTTTTCGTCCCTACATAAGTTCTATTAAAATATTACATACTTCCAAATTTTTCTAACTATTCCGAGTAAATTTGACTTTAAATTGCTTTTATTCACTGGTATACTACTTAACTCAGTGTCACGTAAGTTCGAAAACTCACACAAAGTTCACGCAGATATTTTCCGATTTTAGTTTGGAAGATTTTAAAACAGTGGTTTCCAACCGGTGGTCCGCGAAAGCCTTGGGTGTGGTCCGGCACCACAAATAAAAAAGTTTCCAAATAAATGGGGATTTTGAAAGCAATTGTTCGCTGAACTACAGGGTGGCTAATAAATACTGTGACAAATATCGAATCATTTAATTACACACAGATGAAATAGAAAATGGAAAATACAACAATATTATGAACATTATACATGAAAGTTTACCATGAAATAATTTTACTCGAATCAACCGCCGTCTTTATCGATTACTAAAGATAATCTCTTACGCCACTGTCCTATTGCGGCACGAATCATTTTATGAGGTAATTTGACCCATTCACTCCGTATGGAAGCTTTGAGGGAGTCCAAACTTCTGTGCTGCTTAGCATTTACTTTAGACTCTAAAATCCCCCAAATGCAATAGTCTAAAGGATTTAGATCTGGTGAAGAAGGTGGCCAATCTTCTTGCTTGATAAACTTCGGGCAATTGGCATGGAGCCATTCCTGTGTTGTTTTGGATCGGTGGGACGGTGCAGAATCTTGCTGAAATATCCAATTCTTTTTGGGATACAATCTGTTAGCATGTGGTAATAAACGTGTAGCCAATACTTCCTGTTTGTAATATTCAGCATTGATTTTTACCCCTTTATCGATGAATTTCAGAGGCAGTTTTCCATTGTGTGACACTGCAGCCCAAACCATAACAGAATTCTTGTTCTGAAAGCGTTTAACAGTTCGAAGATTTTCAGGTATATCCTCGAAGGTTGCTGAATATACAACATCATTTTTAGCATTATAACTTTGTTCTGTACAAAACTGCTTCTCATCAGAGAAAATTATTTTTTCAACACTTTTGCTACCGTGCCGGTTCAGCAATTTCTTACATCTTTGTAACCTTTTTACTATTTGTGCAGTAGTCAAACCTTGAACTTTTCTTTTGCGATAAGGGCGAAAACCCAGGTCTTCATTTATGATAAGTTGCATAGTTCTGCGACTGATGTTCTCTTCTGCAGCCATTTTATTTGCAGAACGTTGTGGATTTCTTCGTATCTTTTCACGAATTCTTTTGATACGTTCTTTTGTACGAACAGTGCGTGGACGACCGGACCTTGGTCGATCTTTACATCTATTGGTATCCAATAATCGATTTATAGTCCTATATATAAACGTCCTATTAAAACTAAGGCATTTTAATTGCTTAAATATTTTACCTGCAGAAAATCCGCGATCAAAAAGCTGTTTAACCATTAACCTTTAGGCTTCCATCTTTAAAAATATTCTACATGTTTTACTTTAAACAAAAATCGTCTGCGCATACAAAAAGTTGCCAATCACACAAATAGATAGATAAATTGTTTTTCCAAACGATTAAAATTAACTCTTATTTTTTGGAGTGTTACAGTATTTATTAGCCACCCTGTAGATGGTCCGAATATATCCAATGACTATCAGGCGTTGAATTACAATTTCTTAAAAGTTTAACATAATTATTTTCTTATTAGAATATGATACGTTAAACTGCGAGTACGTTAATCCTGTATCCCTTTTGCCTGAGGATAATCTATACCCCTCATAACTCCCGGAGGGTTCGTGGTGGGTGGTCGTGATGGTCCGCACATGGTTCAATTTCTGGCTTAGTGGTCCGCAGACTTCTATGGGTTGGGAACCACTGCTTTACAAGAATAATAAACAAGTATTTACGTATGTTTATGGTTCAAATTTAATTAAATCGAACTATTACAATCATGATCTATATTCAGGACCATTTAAATGCCTCCTCCAAAGGTGGACAGTGCTGTTCTTGGTAAACTCCTCGTATGTTTTAAAATTTCCTTTCTGATTGCTCGAAGCAGTCTTAATAGTTATCTTCAAACGTGTCAATAGATTACATTTTCTTCCTTTAAAAGATCTTGTTCCACTTGAAATATCTTCGGGATTAGTTTTATTCCTTGAGAATGCAGCCTTGGTCACACTGGCTAAATTGAGCAGCTCATTTTGCCAAATCGGTGTTAAGGCTTCTGTGTACTAACCCTATTGGATTCTCTCACCTCAATGTTAACCTATGGAGAAAACGTGTCCAAGGATTTCTGACTTGGATTTAAAGATATTTTTTTTAAATTGTACTCCATAATAGAGAGAGAGATTTTACAACCCGGGGCATTTTTCGATTTTTAAAAAAGGAAAATAATATTTAAAACTTAAATTGTTCGGGGGAAAAGTCTGGTAGAGTGTGTTTTAAACGCTCATCAATTCCTTTGGTGGGCGAAAATTATAAAAGGAATACTGTTGTAAGGTGCAGAAAAGTTCAAGCTGTCTGAAAATACCATTTTTGTTGAATTATTAGGATTTATGTAGCTGTAAATAGTAGACACATTTTCTCCATACATTAACATTGAGGTGAGCGAATTCAGTAGGATTAGTACACAGCTGCCCTAAGTCTATAAAACAAAAGGTGGAGACAAGTGATAAAGTAATTGCTGGGTGGTTCTCGGCTCTAATCTCGCCGTTTACTGGATTTAGAAGATTTAGTTTAAAAGTTTTAATCATGATCGTATTAAGTTTCCTTAACCGCAATAACCTTAATTATCCATAATAAATTTACCCAGGTTCTTCACCCAGCATGCAAATAATTATTACTCGGTAGGAAAGAGACACAACTAAGATTTTAAATAATGAGTAAGAATTAAGCTTAAATGAATAGAATTTATTTGTATATAAGTTTTCACTAAAAATTTACATATAAATATTTGATACACTTTATAGATACATATTAAAACACTTTTAACAACCATGAATAATAAAACACTTTCATTAAATTATCTAATATTTAAATAAAAATTATCTGGGTCCCTATCAGTCACTCAACGCTAAGTTAAAAGACGGACTTATCCCATTTCAGCTGGGCTGATGTGCAGCGTTCTTCCATCTCGACTACCACACTCTAAGTACCTGTACTTAAAAAAAAAGGTTGTAATCGTCTGCCCTCTCTTTTCTGCCCTGCATAACTTTTTATAACTTTTAATTTTCTATACCACATTTCTATTTCCCAATAAAATCATTTTCCCCTCCTTCTGAATCTAATATCAGACCGCCTTTTTTCAAACTTCGATCCCCAGTGGTCCAGAATTCTTCTTTATTATATTTTCTCATTTCCAATTGGATGTATCTGCTATATGCATTTATTTCTACCCCCGCCGTATCACCTGACCAGGGCCCACCTAACCCTGAAACATCTGGACGGAACTAACAATACCTTCCCTCCAACATCTAACACTTTATTCCCAAAGCTAAAATCTTTACAATACTTCTTCTGGCCATATAATAATGTTTTTCAATTGGTTTCCAATGTTGAGTGAGCTCAATACCACAAAATCCTTTTCTACTAGTTGTTTACAACACCTTCCATTTAAACCCACCGTTTTCATAAATATGATTTTATTACCCTTTACCTGACGGCTGCTTTCGAACCCCCATTCGAAACGGGAGAGCCACTTCTGTACCACCTATTCCTTCACTGTAAAATTGTTATTCTCTCTTTCCGCTTCTATATTCTTATTAAACTGCCCTTGTATGATTTTATGGTTATATATGAAATTCACCTTCCTTAAAATATTACTTTCAAAATTCTATATTTTCATACAAACTCTTTCCTGTGCTTTTATGCCCTCTTACAAACCCCTCTAATTTTTTTTGCACTATAAGCACACCACCTGCATTTTATTTGAAAGCAAGGTGTAAACAGCCCCAAAATTCTAAGCGAATGTAACTTTTATTTTGGCAGACTGAAAGGTCTAGCATAATATCTTTTTTTAAAATTCTTCTGAAAACATAAATTCAAATAAACACTGTACAATGTATTATTGCAGATGTAGCTTTTATCTGACGACATATAAAATCTATAGGATAGAATATGCTTGGAGTCATCGTTATTATTATTACAACTTTTTTTTTTGACAAAGTGAAATAACCGATTTGGCAAGTGTAAAAAAGTATAAGATCCAATTCAGTCTTCAAATTATTTTTCTACTACAGAAAAAGTTGAAATAATTGTTTAATAATTCCTTAGAACTTACTTCTACAGCAGTTAGACTGTCATTTACTCATTTATTTTACTTTTTTTGTGATGAAACAACACTAAACGATTTACCGGAAGAAATAAAGAATAAGAGATGGAGGGACTCAATCAATAAAATCCCAGACTCCCCAAGATCCATTGCAGTATACGCCTTTCGCCTGGAGAATAGACATGACAGCCTTGCTAAACATCTATACAGTATTGGTATATATAGCAGTCCTTTGTGCACTTTGTGCAACCAGAACTTTGAGATGGACAAAGATCATTTACTAAGTTCTTCATTGAACGAAGAAAACTTACACAGTCGATATTGGCGGGCTAGGGAGTTTATGCAATTGGCATCCAGCGACTGATTTTCTTTCATGTTTATGTATTTCATATTTGCCGCTTTGATGCAATTATTGTTCTTCTCTAAGTTATTGTTTTAGTATTGTTCAGCTGTTCTATTTTTGTTTAAATGCTCCAATCTCATGCATCTTTGATGCATGGGAGCCAATGATGTACAATCAAGTGCTTTTGCAAAAAAAAAAAAAAAAAAAAAAAAAAAAAAACGATTTACCGTTATCATCGAGTACTTGCTTCAGCATTTGAATGTCATTACTGCAACGATTTACATCATAGTGGACTTAACTGGATTGGCTTCTGAAAAAAGTGACTTATTATTCGAAGGTCGAATATTTTTTTGTCATTGATTAGTGTTAATCCTTATCATTTGGGAAATTTGTTATAAATTCAAAATGTTAGGAGTCCATCAAGTACTTTGACACTAATATTTCAAAAATTTCAAAAAGTGAACTCAACCTATTTGGCTTGTGAATGGATCAATCAAATGGCTTTATTAATTAAGGGTCTCTTAGGCCAAAAAGACATAAGAATGTTTTTTAAAGCAATAGAATTTCCAAGTTCTTGTCAGCTGATGGCTGAACGGCTAAGGCGCTGGCCTTCGGTACCAAGTGAGTCTGGGGGTTCGAGTCCCTGTCTTGGCATGGACTTTTGTAGCCGTTCGGAATCGGCTTTAAGCAGTAGGTTCCGGTCTAATTATCCCTCGTGTAGCGAAAAAAATTCAGGTAATCTCTTCTAACGAAACTACCGCGGGTTATTAACGTAGGATTACTTATCGTTTCTTGCCCCTTTTTTAAGTATATAAGTATGTGTTATGTATCTATATGTATGTATGTATGTCAAAATTTTGACGCATTTTGGTACTTTTCTGTTTAGAAGTTTACTGCTTGCCCAAGCGATACAGACTGGGTTTGGCGCTCTGCCAAAATTATAACTCGCGACGACGGACGGTTTTAGCGTTTGAAATTTTGCTTTCCGGAAGACCGTTATGAAGAAAGGTAATCCTACGTTAAAATGACCGTAACTCTCTAAACCAACCTCTAATTCTTTCGATTCCTGGGATTGAGGTCACAATTTTTCAGAGTCGCATACCCTCTACAAACCCCATTCAATTTCTGAAATGGATTAGTTTTGAAAATTCTTTATAACTCGTAACACTGTTGATGATTACAGTTCTACTGCATAAACTCCTTAAGTTCAGACAACTATTTTTCACTATTTTCCCCCTTTTTGTATGTCGTCAATAATTTTCCTGCTCCTAACGCAATAAACGTTTTAATGATCGCCAAATGATGTATCATACACGTCACATGATATTGTAAATTCTAACCAATATAACTCTACTATGCGCTGTTTTTGCTGTTCTGATTTACAGCCGAATTAACGTGGAGTTTTAGCATTATCTATATAACAAAACTATTAATCATAAAAGTTTTAATGTATATCAAAGACTCTAATAATGAACTTTTTAGTTTCAAAAATATGGAGTTTGCTGGAAATCTGGTTTCTGTGTCCTTGCACAATACTAGTAGTGACATGAAGAATTATGACTCCTTTTAAATCATTTCGAACATTTTCAGTGCTGGTTAAAACTTTATCTTTAAAGTCATTCGATGTTCCCGAGAAAAATAATTTCAAAGTAACATTAGGAGAAAAGCAGCGTTTGAAATGGTCGAGAAGACTCACACAAACTACAACAAAAGATGTAACAGAAGTTAAAACCCGACTTCATAAACTTGGAAAATTCAATTCATCCCTGTTCCCATTCTGCAGCTTTCTCGTTTTCATTATTTTCCCTAAATGTGTTTCTAAGACCACCATTAATAATATCCCACGTATAGTCTTAAGGGCTGAAAAACAATTAACGAATGTACTATCATCCTCTGTGGACCTAGAGCAAGCACCCTAAGCTATCAAGTTCCGAATGATTACAAAAGCGGCACAAAGCTGCAGTCGGGATTTTTAGTTCCCAAATAGTGCGCGGATGATTCACAGCAGGCAGCGTCTGTGATTAATTGAGCTTGCAGTCATTATAACCGAAGCCGTGGAGCCCCACTTTGGCCGTATCATACACTTTTTTAAATTTTAATAAAAATGTCGTGGCGAAATGCAGAATCCTAATTACATTCACTGTGCATGTGAGAATGGATGTTAATGAACTGCGTTCTGTAGCGCTCTTAAGAAAAGGAATAAATAAAAGGAACGCAATTTTCATAAGATTTTTGCCGAAAAGAGATTAACAAATGAAACGCAGTCTACTTTATGTGTTCCAACTCCTGTTGTCGAGTCTACAATAAATTTATAAGATCGTTAGTTTTTTTCATAAATGAAGGGGCGGAAAGTTTTAAATTAATTTCTTTTAAAATTAAGCCACTTTATTGCTTCTGAAGCGAAGGGGGAAATTTTAAACTCTACCATAATGGTTTCTATCGTCTGTTTCAAAGGCGCCAGAAGTATAATGTGCCCAACTTGAAACTAAATGTTACTTGTTGGCTCCAATTTAAATGATAAAAGAAGAAATTTTTTACAAGAGGGTTCTACTAATCATAAAATCATAAAGAAACATATCTAAGGACAGTTAGGCCGTCTGCACACGGAGCAACTCAAAAGGAACTGATAACTGACTCAAATCACAAACCAGTCCGATTGGTTGTGATTGAAACCAGCGAAACCAGCACAAACCAGCGCAACTGGTTGTTGCGCCGTGTGCGTGGCTCCATTCAATTACATTGGTTGCGACTCATCACGGACTGGTTTGTGATTTGAGTCAGTTATCAGTTCCTTTTGAGTTCCTTTTGTGCAGACGGGCTTACAGGTTCGTATTGTTAGTGAATACATCCCACAGCATAAATTCTAGTACAGTAAAACCTCGTTGTTCCGGAACTCCGGATAATCCATCCAGATCAGATTTGTAGACATTTTTATTTAATGTTCGCATTAGATAATAATTTTTAACTATAATAGCAAGAACGTAACTACAAGTACGCCAAATATTAGCTTTTTATTTTGATTCAATGTATAGTTCCTGCATAGATTGTACAATAAATTATGGTAATAAAATGCTTTTTGTTGAGTTTAAGAAAGCTTTACTAGACTTACGATTCTTTGTTAAGAAATGATGTGAAAAGTTATTTTTATATTTTTTCATGTCTTTTAAACAATACTACATAATTTTGTTACAAAACATAGTTTTTTATCGTAATAAACGGTCTGCTTAGTTAAGGACTTTTTTCTTATTATCCATATTACCCGGATTACCTGGATTTTCGATTGTCCGTATTGCTTATAGTCCCAGTTAGTCCGGATAAACGAGGTTTTGCTGGCTCTTTAAGCCAGCAAAAGGCTTTCGGAGATTTTGTAAAAAGCTACAAGGCATTTCAAGATTCTTTTATGCATTGTAAAACGTAGTGAAAGGAAAAAAAAGAGTCAGCATAAGAAAAGGCCTTTTACATAAGTTTAAAAGATGGTTAGAAAAGGGAAACGTACGCAATAAAAATATATTTATGGTAGAGAGGGGAAGGTTTGGAAATAGCCGCCGCTCCCATATAAAAGGCCCCCATAAGAAAAGGCACAGTAGTAAAATTAGATCGCGGTTAGTTAAAAGGCCCCCATGATAAAAGAGTTGCGTTGGACGAGGGTCAGTCGAAAAAGCCCCTTAGAATAAGGTTTAGGAATTGAAAGGATTATATTGAAATTTACGCAACAGTAGCAGTGTTGTCGGATCATGGTCAGGAAAAGATGTTATAAAACTGACCAGGTGTTAGAAAATAAAATATAAGAAAATGTAGAAAGGAAAAGGGGAAAAATGTGAAAGAATATGAAAATGTGAAATAGTATAGGTCCAATGAGAAGTGTGATTTTAATAAAAGAGAAATATTAGGGCCACTAGAAAAGGGTTTTAAGACGTAGGTGGAGTTTATATGGAGAAGAAAATACTGTGATTGGAAGGTGAAAACATGTATGCAAAAAGTTGAGATAAATATTAAGGGGTAGAAAGGATACAGTTAGAGAGAGAAAAAGTTTTCAGAGAGATAGAGACAGAGTGTGCAGAGGATATAGAGGTGTGCAGAGGGCGAATAGCCTACGGGCTTGCCCTGTGGTGGACTCTCGAGTCCACCCTGCCCCTTTACCTACAACCATGAGCGAAAAAGATGGAACAATGTTAATGTTCCCGTAGCAATGCCGAATTGGGGTAAGTCAGTCTCTACATTTCTGTTGCCTGTTGACAGTACTATTTTAAGATTTAAATTTAAATTAAAATCCCGTAAATGATACATACCTTGTTTTATCCGGTGAGGACCCAATTTGTTATTTGAAAGAATATTATTTGATAGTGTAGTTATTTGAATGTAGTTATTTGAAGAATGATTTTAATACTGTAATTTAATTGTTTATGTGTGTAATAAATATTGGTTGTTAACCTTTAAATATTGGTCCTCATCATTTATATAAAACATTTAAGTTGTGTCTAATCTTTCTCTACAGTGTTTACATGCTGGGGTTAAAACGAACCTGGGTAATTAAGTAATGGGTAATAACTAATTAGTAAGCAAACCCTGCTAATATTATAACTTTAATATTTAAAACTTTAAACGGCACAAAACCCATTTTTTCCACCCAGCAAATGGTTGCCGTGACCATTCCATTTGATTTCTGTAATCACTTGGGTTTTAAAAAGAAAATTTTTTCCTATAAGGATATTAATTTTTATAGTGAATATCTGTAGAAAAAAAATATAGACACAGTAAATATTCACCTCTTTTATTTTTCATTAGTTTAAATTAGGATTTTTTTTTTGACATGTTGTATACTTTGATGATGCAATTTTTTTTATTATTATTAATTGTTTTAATTCTTGATCAAATACACGAATTTAAATTAGTTTCTTAATGTGTTTCAAATTGTGAATACCTGTATTGGCATATCGTTATTATTATAAAATGTATGTGTTTTAATATTCCTTTCAAATTTATATATTATATATATATCAGGAAAAATCATTTTATTATTATATGCACATTTCTGTCAGTAGAATATATGTATATCAATTTTTTTTTTTGATTAACATGCCTGACTCTTAGAGTCTAATGCCTGATTCTTTAGGTAATTTATTGGGAAAATTAGTAGAATTTAGCAATTTTATTTCAATTTGACATGTGTGTGACTTTAGTCCAGAAATTTTTTTTTGTGTATCTTAAAATTTTTATTTTTATATTATGTCGTACTTTTAAGAGCAATGATATAATTAGTATATAAATGGTTAAGAGAATTTTTTTCTTGATAGAAAATCATGTTTTAATGTGTTATAATTGTGTTTTGATATATACCGTTAATGGGTTTCCGATTTCGAAATTTCATTAGGATTTTATGCATGTATATAATTTTTTTTTCTTTCTTTCTATGTGTTTGCTATAAAATTTCTATTGAGATTTTCGGATTTATGTGTTCGTAGTTAGGATGTAATTAGAGTATGTTGATATTTATTTACATTGAGTAAAATTTATTTTGTGCATGCTTATGGTACAAAACAATGGTTAAGAAGGATATTTTTTTTTAGACGTTTGAATTTCCTTTATTGTTTTAATGTATTTAGTGTATTATAGCGACGCCCGTTGGCGCAATAATTTCATCCCAATTTAGGGAAAGGCGATAAATAGTGCACGATTTTAACTGTTTAGTGGGCAAAAACTGGTCACTTTCTAAAGAATTGTGCTCTCATAAGAGGGGGCGAAGAATAGAATATTGCCCTTCGAGGAGAGGGGGAATGCAGTTGCGGTTTTTCTTCCTTTTCAAGTTACTCCTGCGTTCCGTTTTGGCCGGGAGAAAAGGAGGGAGATTTTTTCACAGTAGCTATGAATTAGAGCTATAGTGATAGAGCGAAACAGGGGTTTTCGAAGCGTATGGCTATCTACTATGTTTACTTGTTGTTCCCCGACGGGGGGGTCAAACGTCAAAACGCTCAGAACGCGCTCCTAAATAGAAGCGAACGTATCTCTTTCGCTTGTCATTTATTTTTTTTATTATTATTATTTATGTATTTATTTTTATTGCGTTTTCTTTTTTTTAAAACTCATTTTCTATGTCTATTATTAATGAGTGAATTTGACATAATAATGAATAGGCATGGGGAATAATGAATGAATTTTGATTTTCTGAAAATTGTCTCCTATAAGAGGAGAACAGATGAAATTCACAATCGCTTCACTTACAATTAACTCTCTGGTTCGTAAATTTATAAGACGATATTTGATCGTTGCGGACAGATAACGGAGAACAGTGAAGAATGGAATTTTTTCGAAATTTCCCACGCGAGAATCGCGATATTCTGAAATTCGTTCTTATGAATGGAGATGCGAACGCACCTCTTAGCGTTATCTTTTATTTTTTCAATTTTTTTTTCTTGTTCTTACATACGTTTCTTTCTTTTGCTATTTATTATTTATATATGTTTATTATTATTGTTTGATTTCAAATTGTTATTAATTAATTTCTTTTTGTAAATACTTAACGCATTTTAAATTAGACAATTATCTGTCGTTTCTTAGCCTTAACTTTAATCGAATGTCAATTGTCATGTCAATAAGAGAGTTATAACACATAATTTTTTTTTTCCTCTCTCGTCATAATTTTCCCTATCATTAATTATACTAGGGTTCTCTTTTATTTTTTGAAAAAAATCGAAATATACAATTTCTCTCCTTTCTTTTGCTTTTATTACTCATCTCATGTTTCAAAAATTTAGTTTGCATTTTTGTTTAACTCTAAAATAACAAATCAAAAACAAAATAAATTTTTAAATTTTGGATGTAACTTCTAATATATCTTGTTTTGGCGGACTGATCACCTGTCATTGTTGTTCGTATATATAGATTTTGCGTTCACTTTCTTTATTATAAATATTTTTTTTTCTCTAACACAGTACATGAATGCATAAACAGGCATTCTACAGAAATGTGTATATATAATGTGTGTATAATAATAGTAGTATTATTAATAATGATAATAATGAGGATGTGTTACAATATCATTAGATATTTGGTTGTTTTATACAAAGGTATGCCATAATAGATATTCATTTATGTAATTAATCATTTTTTTTCTTCTCCCTAATTCTTTATGAATATAAGGGGAAATTTTTATATTTTACATTATAAGAGAATAATGTCTTAATTTAATGACTAACAATTATAAAATATACAGTTATTTTAATTTTAACCTTTATACGACTAAGAATTTTTTTTTTGTACTGTCAATTCAACATGAATTGTAAGATGGACTTTCCCTTTATTTGGCCACTATATTTGAATATTGCATATTTGAATATTGATTGATTTGAAGTATTGGGAAAAATCCCTTTTCAAAATAATTAAACGAGGTACTAATCACTTTAACACATTTTAGTAGTTGAAGAATTATATTATCGCAGCATTAATACTCATCGCAGCAATAGTATCGCAGTATCAGAACGCCCAACTTCGTGTGTTTAGAAGCAAGAGCTACATCTTTACTGAAAGATAGTTAGTCACCCTGCTGCTGTTCCCACTGTTCATCCAGAAGCCGATCTTCTACGTCCATCCTTACGAAGAAAAATTTAAGTTACTTATACCGATGTGCATCTTTTTCTTTTTCTCCAACTTCATAGTGATCAACTAACGACAGCGGCGCTCGTTTCTCATCGACAGTGCGCTTGCGGATAGTGCACGAAATTAACTTTCCTGTGAGCCAGACGGAATAGCGGTATTTTCAAGCCCCACCATATCGTCGAGCTACGGTTGATTATTCTTGCCCGTATGGTTTTTCTGTGTACACTATGATGTTTAATTGTTTCCAGAGGCCAGCTCTTACTTCGTCGACACTCTCTTGTGCATCAGAGTGTTACCCAGCTCTTTAGGTCTTACGATTGCACTGTGGACGTTGCTGGAGTAATTCAACATGTCACGGACAATCTTCCCGTCCAAGAACTTTATGTGTTCACCAGAACCTAGCTCTTAATCCGTCGAAACTGTTCATCTATTAACTTCAGAATTTTCAGTTGTGAGTGCTGTCATTTCAAGAACTATATATATTCCATAGAACATTTTTCCTTCCAGTGGATTCAACGTTTTATACAAGTTTCCCCCCAAAAAAAAAATGGTTACTTGATGTTGTTTATCCCGTTAAATATATACTCAGGACATTAATTATTTTAAATTCATTTCTTTATTTTAAACCAGTTACTTTTATTTGCACTTTATATATTATTATGATGCTCTAATTTTTATACCCATTTCTTTTGTATACCTTCAGCTCAAGAATTAGCATTAATTATTTTTAGGAATGAAATGTTATTTATGAGGAAGTGTTATTTATGAAGGTTATCAGTATTGAATTTACCAAGAATTTTGCTTCATTATGGTTGGCATTGCATACTTCGTCTATGCTATTGGCAATTATTTTCCAATCATTTACACTCTGGAAAATATTTTTTTAAATTATATATAACTCAGTATTATTTGTTTCATTTATTTTTTCAAGCAACTCATATATATTATGATTAGGCTAATTTTTAAACTAATTTTTTTTGTGTCTTTCTCAAGCCCAAGAGTTACTTTTACTTATATTTTAGCTACAAAATGTTATTTAGGTTGGTTACCAGTATCCATTTATGCTACGAGTTTGTTCTAGTAAGCCTATTTTAACATTGGTTATATCAATTTTTTTCAGCAACTCAAATTTTGTGTGTGGGCATTATTTATAATTTTATTGTACTCTTTTAATTTATTCATTCTTATTTATGCTTTATATTACATTATTACTGGATAATTTTCCCCTATATTAATACCTATTATTTGAACACTTTAAGCACAAGTGTTACTATCAGGATTAATTTTGGAAAAAGAAGCCATTTATCTTGGTTGAAAGTGTTAAATTGTACAAAGAATATTATCCTAACGAGTCTACTTTTACATTGATTAGAATTTGATAATTTTTTTTTGTGTGTGTGTTGTATATATATAACCTGGTATTTTTGTGCTATATATGTATGTTTATCATTTAAATTTGGGTCCTCCACCAGTTAGTAGTAGGTCTCTCAACCAATTAGGTATTAAATCTAAAATCGGGACTTACAACTTTTTTTTCTTTTTTTAAAATTTTTTTTCTTTTTCTGAGACTTTTGTGAGTATTGCTGGCTCTTTAAGCCAGCAAAAGGCTTTCGGAGATTTTGTAAAAAGCTACAAGGCATTTCAAGATTCTTTTATGCATTGTAAAACGTAGTGAAAGGAAAAAAAAGAGTCAGCATAAGAAAAGGCCTTTTACATAAGTTTAAAAGATGGTTAGAAAAGGGAAACGTACGCAATAAAAATATATTTATGGTAGAGAGGGGAAGGTTTGGAAATAGCCGCCGCTCCCATATAAAAGGCCCCCATAAGAAAAGGCACAGTAGTAAAATTAGATCGCGGTTAGTTAAAAGGCCCCCATGATAAAAGAGTTGCGTTGGACGAGGGTCAGTCGAAAAAGCCCCTTAGAATAAGGTTTAGGAATTGAAAGGATTATATTGAAATTTACGCAACAGTAGCAGTGTTGTCGGATCATGGTCAGGAAAAGATGTTATAAAACTGACCAGGTGTTAGAAAATAAAATATAAGAAAATGTAGAAAGGAAAAGGGGAAAAATGTGAAAGAATATGAAAATGTGAAATAGTATAGGTCCAATGAGAAGTGTGATTTTAATAAAAGAGAAATATTAGGGCCACTAGAAAAGGGTTTTAAGACGTAGGTGGAGTTTATATGGAGAAGAAAATACTGTGATTGGAAGGTGAAAACATGTATGCAAAAAGTTGAGATAAATATTAAGGGGTAGAAAGGATACAGTTAGAGAGAGAAAAAGTTTTCAGAGAGATAGAGACAGAGTGTGCAGAGGATATAGAGGTGTGCAGAGGGCGAATAGCCTACGGGCTTGCCCTGTGGTGGACTCTCGAGTCCACCCTGCCCCTTTACCTACAACCATGAGCGAAAAAGATGGAACAATGTTAATGTTCCCGGAGCAATGCCGAATTGGGGTAAGTCAGTCTCTACATTTCTGTTGCCTGTTGACAGTACTATTTTAAGATTTAAATTTAAATTAAAATCCCGTAAATGATACATACCTTGTTTTATCCGGTGAGGACCCAATTTGTTATTTGAAAGAATATTATTTGATAGTGTAGTTATTTGAATGTAGTTATTTGAAGAATGATTTTAATACTGTAATTTAATTGTTTATGTGTGTAATAAATATTGGTTGTTAACCTTTAAATATTGGTCCTCATCATTTATATAAAACATTTAAGTTGTGTCTAATCTTTCTCTACAGTGTTTACATGCTGGGGTTAAAACGAACCTGGGTAATTAAGTAATGGGTAATAACTAATTAGTAAGCAAACCCTGTGAATATTTTAACTTTAATCTTATAAAACTTTTAAAAACAAAACCCATTTTTTCCACCCAGCAGTTTTACTGTAGTTAAACACGGGTATTTCAGTTTTGCGGAGGTTATTATACTTTTAATCTAATTACCCCTGTCGGAAAGTAATTTTAGCTCCTTTAGATTTCAAGCCAAATATAAGATGAATGAACTGGCAAAAAGAGGAACAAAAACACACAGTAATTGACAATCAACATAAAACAAACATTTATTTAAGTTAAGTTGATAAACTGAATCAGCGAGGAGAAGCGCCCTGTGTGGCTGTATCCCATTTCGCTCTATCTCGTACTCCTTCTCATATTACACAATTTTCTTAAAATAAAAATAGAAGGCTGCATTAGCACTACATTTCGGGAGAAAACATTACAGTATTCATGACATCACAATATTTATTGCAGCATGTATCTTAACTTCTTGCAATCAGCATTCCCAGACTCGAATTGTGTGCAGCATTACTTCTGTCGAAGTTAGTTCGCAAATTGATTCACTCCATAAAGATGACATTTCAAAGAGTAGTTCTGTGGTCAGACTCGACAATTGTTTTAGCCTGGATTAGAACATCTCTTCATCTACTGAAGACCCTCATCAGCAATCGCGTATCGCAGATATTTTAGAACTAAAGTCAACTTCAAACCAGACTATTGCTTACATTTGATAACAACTTAACTCATTCTATTATAAACTTAAGCAATAATTTTAATACTAATCTGCGTATTTTAAGTTTTGTTTCCAGATTTTGCTTCAATGCCCAACACCCTGGAGAGAAACGTTCTGGTCCCCTCTCTGCTTCTGAAAAAGATGTTGCCCAGCAGTTTCTTATAAAGTCTGTCCAAGAGATAGAACTTCATGATGAAGTTGGAAACTTAAAGAAAGGGAAACCTATTCCCCCAAATAGTAAACTTAAAAGTCTCAATCCATTTATTGATGAAAATCAAATTCTTCGCGTAGGTGGACGTCTTCATCATGCAGATTTAACCTATGATGAAAAATTCCCTATTGTTTTGCCTGCTAAGCAGAAATTAACAAAATTAATAATTAGTCATTTTCACAGAAAAAATCTTCACTTAGGCCCGCAATCTTTGCTTTACACAATAAGAAAAATGTTTTGTCCTTTATAAGGCAGAAATCTGTGAAGACAAATTGTGCACGAATGTGTCGTTTGTTTCAAAGTGAAACCCATTACTGCTCAACAAATTATGGGAAGTTTACCCCAGGAACGCGTAACACAAACGCATCCTTTCAATGTTACTGGTATATATTTTTGTGGTCTGTTTTCAATCAAGTACAAGCATCAAAGGAAAGGCCTTTTTTAGCAAAATTTATGTTTGCGTTTTTGTATGCTTTGTTACGCGAGCTGTCCACCTAGAAATTGTATCTGACTTAACGTCTGAATCGTTTCTAACTACTTTGAAACGCTTCTTTGCCAGACAGGGAAAAAGCTCTAAGATATTTTCCGATAATGGTACAAACTTTGTGGGAGCAAGGGCAGAATTACAGCGACTTCATGAACTTGTTGCCAATCCTAATGAACTAGTTGCAGATTATCTTGGTTCAGAACGAATTGATTGGAAGTTCATCCCTCCAAGTTCATTCCTCTCCGCATTTTGGTGGCCTTTGGGAGACTGGCGTCAAGCCCCTTAAATTCCACTTCAAAAGAGTCGTTGGTGATTCAAAACTTTTGTACGAGGAATTTTTAACTGTTATTAACCAGATTGAAGGTATCCTTAACTCTCGACCCATCTCACCTCTGTCGTCTGATTCTTCAGACTTAGAGCCCCTCACCCCTGGGCATTTCCTCATTGGGCGCCCAGTAACATTCATTGTTGAGCCCCAATATTTAGATCTAAACGAAACCAGACTCTCGCGTTGGCATCGTGTTACAAAATCTGTCCATAGACTTTGGAGTCGTTGGTCTTTATAGATTATCTAAATCAATTGCAGCAAAGACACAAATGGTATTTTACTAAGGATAATATAAGGGTTAATACAATGGTTTTAATCAAAGAAGATAATCTTCCCCCTCTGAAATGGTTGTTAGGAAGAGTTCAAGATGTGATCTTGAGTAAAGATGGAAAGGTAAGAGTTGTAGTTAAAACTAAAACAGGAATATTTAAAAGACCAGTGTCAAAAATCGCAATCTTACCATTCGAAGATAACAAAATTTAAAATATTTCATTCATTTCCATTATGTATTTGTTATAATCTTATAGTGTATATTATTATCAATTTTGCATACCAGTCAATTGGAAAGTTATGCTTGTAAATTTCATTTTGTGTATTTTAGTGTAAGAATTGTTTTTTATTTTTTTTTCAAATTGTATTTGTATTATGTTTTTGAAATGTTATTTCAACATGGGGCAGGATGTTGGCGCCACTTGTCTTCTTTCATGGCGTGTCCTGACCACCCCCGCAATAAGGGCACCCTCTGTCGCCCTACTCCATGTACTATTCAGTTGTCGATAAGTCGCCAAGGCACTCGCAGCGCGTCTTATCGCAAGCATATCATTGTTATTCAGCTGTCAAGGCACTTGCAGCGCGTCATAGCGCATTTATATAATTGTTTACCTGCCGCCAAGGCATTTGCAGCGCGTCATAGTGCAATTTTTCTTTTTAATAAACTGTTGTTATTGTTTTCAATATACAGTCCACGCTCATTTTATTCAAGAACCACGCATGCCACTTCCACCCACTGTAATCTAAACTTTAACCTAAACGGTTACAATTATCTTATAAATGATTTGTTCGTTTATCTATTATAAAAGCAGACCACTGAAAATCCTTCTATTGAAGGTTAATGATGTATTCAATTTTATTCCTGGGTAGACATTTTCTACTTTTTATTTTAATACTACATCTTTTTAATGAATCCTGGAAATTAATGTAGCACTTTGTATTACGTGTGTATAAATACCATGAAGTTCAGTTAAAAGATAAAGGTTGGAATCGAGCGTTTTAAGCTTGCATGTTTCTAAACCCAATCAGCTGACATTCATATTCTCTAATGAAAGATCAAGTATTCATTGGCGAATCGGTATGAGCTGTAGTTATTAGGATGACTAGTTTGGACTGCTAGATCATCCTTTGTAACTCGAGGGATGAATCATTTTGAAGGAGCAAAAATTATTTGTAAGAGCGTTCTCATAACTTGTAACAGTGATTTAGATCTCAGTGATCAGAGGTATTCCAAGGATTATTGTTTAACACAACCTAAACTACTACATCACCTTCACTCTCCAACTAGGTAGGAGGGTGAGGCTGATTCGTAGGAAGGAGAGGCTACATTTTCGAGCTATCTAGTCCTCACATGCACACAAGCATTGGCATAATGGAGTAGAAACCGTTAGACATCTATACAGATGACATGAATCCACTCCTCCTCAGTTGAATATTCGCAGCTTTAAAAAAACTTTTTCTTATTCTTTTAGTTACCAAGCATTCAAGTAAAGCATATATGTAATCGCTGATTACATGCACCTATTTTTACCATGTTTTTATTAACTTGCTTTCTTGTTTGTGTGTTTGTTTGCGTGTGTGTTTGTCCAGTACAAATCTTGCAATCGATTTTTAACTAACTTCCCGACTAGTTAGACATTTGAAACTTTTAGAATATCTCAGAACACGATAACAATGCATTTTTTTAATACTTTTAGCCATCTTTAAGCAGAATTAAACTAATTTTCAGTTATTTTCAGTTAATTTCGTTTTGTAGACTGGTGCAGCCATCTATCGACCGGTACGGGAATGAAAAGTTAAACGCAAGTTAACTTCCAATTAACTTCATTTTCTTTCAAGTTGATGGGATAATTCATCAAAAAAATTTTAAAAAGTATTTATTAATACATAGAATTGTCAAGTTTATATGATTCAACAGAAAATTTAAAAACATGGTATATAAAAAGTTCTTTTTATCTTGTAATTATTAGCCTGCTCTGTAGTCTTAATTCATATAGTAGTAGATATACCCTTTCCTATATTTGGCATTCGGGGCAGTGCAGCCGCCCGATTTCTCCTACAAGACTATCTGAACTAGCTTTGAGATTCTTTAATAGCTACATTCCCTCCTTATCTGACATAGTTTTAAAATAGTCTATTGCATAAATCTCCACAATTCAGCTTTAGTGATGCGACATCGATAACAAAATATCGATGTTTTGAAACATCGATATTCAATATTAAAACATCGATGCTAATAAAACATCGCCCAAAAACCCTCGATGTTTTTAAACATCGATGTTTTAGAGCATCCATTTTTTAAAACTGTTTTAGTAATCTCTAACATTAATGTTACTTCCGTTAGTCGTGAGGGGAGGGGGTGATTTAATTTTACTCTCTGATTGGGCAGACACAAATGACAAAAATTTGGTTGCTTTGGACTACATTGATGACTCAAAATTCTCGTTGTAAATACCTCCATGTTTTGCCTTCAAATGTCCAGATAAATTCGTGGTATTGCCAGAAGTTTTGAGGGACTTACGGCAAATATTGCATTTCGCCAATTTGTCAGAGGTTTTGTAAAAATATTTCCAAACGGTACTTTTGGGAGGCATCTTACTAATAATATTAACGTCAAATTATATAAAACCAGAACAAAACAAAAACTTAAATGGATGCACTCGTGTATATACTATTTGTAAAATAAAACGCCATGGAAAGTTCTGGAGTGTCAGGAACATTCCAAGCGCTCTGATTGGTTCATTGGTTGTTAATTGCCATTTGTCTGTTTGCTAAGGAATCATTCCCCCTTTTGTATTCGTCCTTTTCAGAATTTAGACTTACATTTACTGAGTTTGAAAATTATGCTACGTGGTAAATTGTTTTTTATTACAGTACTTTTTCACTAAAAAAAAAACATCGAGACAACGTAAAACATCGAGTACAAAACATCGATGTTAAAAAAACATCGGCTTCAATAAATGGATGTTTAAAACATCGATGTTTTTATCAAAACATCGATGTTTTGAAAACTTCGACATCGATGTCGCATCCCTATTCAGCTTCAGCACAGAAGAAAAATCGGCAGTTTTCCTTCACCCTTCTATCTGGTGACAACTTGTATTACGCTCAGAGTAACAGTCTAAACTTTGCTTACAATTACTTTGATTTGTTTACAGTTTTCATTAAAGCATAGGCAGAACTATAAGCAATCTGTTCAGATTGTCACCGTATATTTGACGGTAGTAAATGAGGTGAGTGATTAGAATTTTCCTTTGGCATGAAATGCTGACTCTCCAATTGTCTTTTCAAAATAATGTCAAAGAAGACTAACAGAATAATTATTTTCTAGCGTTAGATTTTTTGGTACAAACCATCAAACTACATAAATTGTTAATTCACAAAGCAACAAAGTGCAAACTGGATGTTTTTTCCATGGTTGAAATTCAGCATAACATACCCAGGAAAAAAATAAATAGACGTGATTTTCCTCTTGTCTGACCCATTGACTTGTATCACACTCTGTTAAATTAAAATGAAAGTAACTTTTGCTGAAAGGAAGAATTTACACTGTGGCCACTTGTATATTTGCCACTCAGTCAGTATTCTAAGGGTGGGTTCGTAAAGTCAGCGGAAAAAAGTAAACGAACCGAAACTGGTTCATTTCGTTAATCGTGTTCCCCCAGCACATTTTGAACGCTTCGTTTAAGATTCAAAATGGCGGCCAATAGGAAAGCGTCTATGCTCACGTCCACAAAATTTCTTATGGATGAAGTAATATGAAATGATGAAGAAGAATTTCCACTAAATATGGTAGGAAACGAGTTAGGGCCTGTTCACATTGGAGTCTGGTAGCGGAGCGTTAAAGTATTGAAATATATTTAACCAATGACAAACCTCCAAACGATTAGCAGCGAAATTTTTAACGCCTATGATTGGTTTATTTTCGTCTCAACGTCATCTTTCCTTTAACGCTCCGCTACCGGACTGCTATGTGAACAAGCCCTTACAACTGTCATCTGATGATACAAAAAAATTCCCAATTGCTCTCAACTGTTTACTTCCTTGGAAGACGCTGTGTTCCTAACGTAATAATACAATCCTGCTGCAGAGTTGTTTCATGAATAATTTAAGAGGATTTTTCCAATGACCGGTTCACAAACCGAATGACTTTATGAACGCCAGTTCAGAAAAGTGAGTTACTCGAGTGGGAAAGTTCGACTTCACGAACCCGCCTTTAAGGTTTATTCACACTGCATTCCGAGCTTGCGTTGCGTTACTAGGTTGGCTCCAAGATTGTTGACATGACCTGTGATTGGTTTGATATATCACGAGGTCAATGAATCGAGTTCTGCGACTGGTTAAAAGTTTTAACGCTGACGCTGAGTAACGCTCCGGACTCAGTGTGAACGGGCCGTAAGCCTTGTTAACAAATCAGACTGACTGTGAAAGAAGCTGAGACTTACAAGTACATTTGGATGTAACTCTTGAATACTCTTATGTAACTTTAACTGTGATTATATTCTTAGTACTTTTCAAAGAGTATATTGTTTTGCTTACAGCCAATGTCAGATTCGGACTTTAAAGTGATGTGATGTGGTATTGATAATTAATATACACACACACACACATATATATACACTGAAGTGCCACTGAATTAGGGATACCTACCTAGTAACGAGTTGGGCCTCCTCTGGCCTTGATAACGGCTGCCACACGACGAAGAATAGATTCAACAAGTTTCTGGAAACGTTCCACGGGCATGGCTTGCCAAATATTGGCTAAAGCTGTCCATAATTCAGTAAGGTTCTTTGCTGCTGTGTGATGGCCTTTCACGCCTTGTTCCAAAACATCCCAAAGATGCTCAATAGGATTTAAGTCTGGGCTTCTAGGTGGCCAATTCATGACAGAGAAGTCAGAGGAATGCTCATCCAACCAGCCAGTAGCCAACCGGGACTTGTGAGAGGTACAATTGTCTTGCTGGAAAACTCCATTACCGTGCGGATAACAGAACAGCATAAACGGATGGAGGTGATCACCCAGCAACTCTACGTACCGAATTGCATTGAGGGAGGTTAGTACACGCACCAAAGATCCCAAACTGTGCCACGAAAAAACACCCCAGATCATGATTGAGCCACCATGCCCTTGTACAGTTCCAGCCAGGCATGCAGGATCCATGGCTTCATGAGCCTGACGTCCTTTTCTCAGCCTCCCGTCGGCGTTAAGTAGTCGGAATCGAGACTCATCACTCCATGCTACTCGTTTCCAGTCCTCTACACTCCAGTCTCTGTGCTCTCTTGCCCAGGCAAGACGTGCAGCCCGATGGCGAGTATAGAACAATGGTACTCTCGTAGGTCGACGGCTCCCGAAACCCATACGGTGAAGCGAGCGTTGCACAGTCCGTTTACTGACTGTACGACTGGCACCGTCATGAAACTGGGTGGTAATTTGAGCTAATGTTTGGCTTCTCTGGATACGTACAATATGCCTGAGCCGTCTCTCACCACGCATTGTCTATGCAGGTGACGCATTGTCTATGCAGGTCTCGGGCAAACTGCAAAGGCTAATTGTCCTTTGCAGTTTGCCCGATCGCTAGTTTTTTTTCCACCATCCATGTATTCTTGGCATACTCTTGACACTGTCGACCTTGAAAATCCTAGCTGTCTGACGATTTCGGAAATTGAATGGCCCATGCGTCGCGAACCTACGATTTGTCCGCGATCGAAGGCGTCTAAATCAGGCAGTTTACCCATACTGGCAATTCCAGCAACTAATTCAGAACAACCACAGTCCGCGCTATATATGCAGTTACCACAGCGCCCTCACTTGCGCATACATGATGCGCAGAGCTACACAATTTGCATAGGCTTTGCTATCTCTAATTCAGTGGCACTTCAGTGTATAACGCGAGACAAGGAGAGAGTCGAAATTGTGCATATAAATCAGTCCTTGCGAGTTTCTTAATGCATGTACTTTGCTGTTAATGTAGTTTCACTGCTGACGTACAGTAATATTTTCAGCTACTTAAGGCTGTTCATTGAATTCCCATTTTTTTCTGTCAACACTTTCAACTAAAAATTGTCTAACATGTGCGGCTAATCGTTTATCTAACGTCTTGGTATGTTTCAAACCAGTTTCCCTCGAAGGACTTTTTATAACTACAGAAAGGCACACTTCAGTCTCATCCGATGCAAAGGTAAGTTCAGTTTCATACTCAAGTTCTATGTATCATTCTTCACTTCATACGTCTTTACCGTGTATTCAATGCAACTTTCCTTTGGCACGAAAGGAAAATGTAATCAAGGATTACATTCAAATGTAATTCTAGGTCATGACTTAACAACCTTTGTTAACAAGGCGTAGTGTGGGTCCATAAAGTCGAACTTACCCACTTCAGTGAGTCACTTTTCCGAACTGGCCGTTCATAAAGTCATCCGGTTTGTGAACCGGCCATTGGAAAAGTCAAATTATTCAAGTCGCTAATGAAACAACTCTGTAGCATGACAGGATTATTGTTTTGGTAGTTATGGGAACTTTATGCACTTTTGAACCTAATTCCTTTTCTATAATTGACATTAATATGATATTCAGCTGTCATTCTATAATTTTATCATATTGTAAGTTTGATGTATGTCCTGTGATTAATTGATTAAAATTACGTATTTTATTCACTGATTAATTTTAGTTACTCCTTCCTGGTATTTTCCAGGAAGAAATAACAAAATAACCAAAAATTTTTAACATAAACCAGAATATATAAAAGTAGTTTAGATATTTTATGTATCACTGGGTTCAAACAATAACGGACTTTTCAAGAAAAAATGAATTTTATGTAAAAACTGTCTGTCCTTGAGTTTCAGACCCCTTGCAAAAGCCTGGATCTAACATACTGCAAGAGTTTCAACCATCTGTTATTGATAACTTTCCGAACCTTGTTATATTATATAATTGCAAATGTATTTATTATGTCACTGAAATCGAGCTATATTTGTCAATCGTTATCCACAGAATAGGAATAATATATTTTCTATTTATAAACGTACCGCCTAGCCAAGAAGGGTGCAGAGATTTGGCAGAAATCTAACAGGCCCTTGACATTCCGTTCTTCCAAGCTCTTTATTAAAATGACCTGCAAAAATGCTTTTAAATCGAAATCTAATGAATCCTTTAGAGAAAAGCCCTGGACCACTCTACGTAAACGTTCTTTTGTTCCTGACTCCCCGCTTTTTGCTGCGGTCGCATGTTTTAGGCTTTTGGCTGGCCACGACTGTCTCCGGGCACATCTTTTCCGGATTGGTCTGGCTGATTCTCCCGACTGCGTCTTGTGCTATTCGTGTCAATCTATGACTGCATTACATCTTGACATGTACCCTGCAAATCTGAATTTTAAGTACCTTGTTTTGAAGTATTGGAGACGAGTCTTGTACTCGTGGTCTAATGGCCTAGTGACCAAACGACTGGCATTTGTAAAATAATAAAATAATTTATAAACGTACTACTTTTAATTGAGTTTTTTGGCAAAATATAAGCTGATTTTTTTGGGAGGTAGAATTTCTTATAACAATTTGTATAGAAAATTGGTGCGAAATATTGCTTTTGTTATTTTTGTTATGTAAAGCTTTATGCGTATAATTGATGAAACAAAGTCTAAGGCATGAGCATACCCATCCAGAGAATAAATTTTCCCGAAAGAAACTAATTATTTTAAAATTTATCCTTCTCTTTCAATGTTTATGACTAATTAAGGCATTCGTCTCAAGCATTTGAGGGGAACATGTTTAAACTCTCTGTAGAAGGATAATTTGAGATTGTTTCTTGTTAAAAATTTGTATTCATAGGTTTCTTCATATATTTTCCCTCGTGATAACGTGTACTAGCAACATTAATTAAGCGAACTAGCTTTTTATCTTATTAGGCATTGTAGTTAATTTTTTTTTAGTCAACGTCCCCCCCCAAAAAAAAAAAAATCTAAAGTAATAACTTATGTTAAAGTTTTATGCTTCCTTATGACGTCATTTTTTTAAAAAATATAAAAATGTTCCACCTTAAATCGACGCCTTTTTGTTTTATTGTACATTTTTAGTATAACAGCAAGCCCTGAAATATATTTATTCCTACATATGGGTTGGTATGTACATATACTTATTTGATAATCATATTTAATCTTACGTAATCTTAGTATTCAAAAATATTCTACACTCACGCAACATTTTGATAAGATTATTAGTTAGTTTTTCATTGTGTTTTTTTTATTTAGATTTATGCTTGGGACCAATCAGCTGGGGAAATACAACGAAGAAATACATAGTTTTACGTCCCCTATACAATAGAGAAAATTACTAAATTATACTTTGCTTGAATAATACAAGTATCAATTATTGCTATTTCCATCGCTTGTTTAATGCTGAACTGAATGTTTTTCCGATAGACGAGAATTATTCCTTTCCTTGAAAATCGATCAAATATGTTCAAAAATGCGTTACGGGCTACTGGGAAATGGACAAGAAATTTCTATTGCAATGGTTTGTTTTGATTGATAATGTGTTATATTTTTTCAGTAAACAACACCTATTTACGTTTTTTTTCCAAATACTCGCGATCTACACGCGTTTTACAGATCCTGTTTGAAATACCACAAATCAGTTACTGATGATGTTTGAGTATTCAGTGATGATAATTATTGCACAAAAAAAAGCTAAAGGTATAAATGGTCTAAGAAAAGCAGTAACACTGAGCCGGATATTAAAATAAATCATTAGATAAAACTAATGTAAAAATTGCTGCCCATGAAATAATCAATTTTTTACATTGTCACTCGAAAATCTAATTCTAGCAAAGGTATATAACTTTAAGGAAATATATTCTGGTTGGTATTTTTGCATTAGAATTATGAACATAGAGTACTTTTATATCGCAACGCGACTTTAAATAATTTAATGGTACTCTTTGAATTATTTGTAGACGCACAATGCATAAACTAATGTTTGTATGTCATGAAGTATGCCACTTTTTCTTCGTTATGTATCTTAATTTTGAAACCTAATTTTCTCAAACATGTTCATTTTCTGCGTTTTTATGACTGAATGTTTTTGAATGCTTACGCAATGCAGTAAAAAGTGTAAATTGTATTCAAAATCTTATCCATCACTGTCGCGAAGAACAACTGATTGGAAAGGAATGTCCCCCCACAAGTTAGGATACAAATGTCAAATATAAATAATAGGACCACTTACGTAATAAAGAAACTGACAATTCTTTACAGGGAGCTACGGGGCAGTCTTGTGAAATTACCAAAGTGGAATGATATAAGAAAGACTTACGTTGACTTGAAGCAGCTGTGTGCTGCAATGGGAAAATGGCATCCCGAAATTTGAGGAAAGGATTGTTGTCTGTTATGAACAGAAGACTAAGGACATTAAAGAAACCGCCGGTTGGGAAGGATGATATTTAGTGGTGCTTTTGTTTAGACGTTAAAAAAATGGCATTATTAGGGCAAGCGCTGTATTTGCAGGGAAATGGTTAACATTCACTAATTAACTGCTATTTAATCTTCGATGTCAAAGTTCGAAGGATATCCTAACTTACGGTGAAGAGATGAACACTTTAGCCTATAAATCAGGGGTGGGCAGACTTTTCCAGGGTACGGGCTACTTCTAATTTTTTCAAGGTGTTGCGGTACACCCAGTGGCGTAGGTGTGGTGAGCTAAAAAAATTTTTACAATATTTATTATAACTTAATAATAAATGCGGAATATGTAGTTACATACATAACTACAATAAAAAAAACTCGGTGTCTATGGCGTCGGTGTTCTAAAAATATGTTTCTTTTAGTATGCGCGTCTTAGGTCGTAGTAAAAGCGGTCACCCCAAAATGTCTTGGTGGTCCACCGGTCGATCACGATCGACTTAATGCCCACCTCTGCTGTAAATCAACCAAGAGCGTATCAATAATATGCATACCTCTGATAATTTTTCATAAAAATTTTTATACGTTTCCACAGTTTGTGGTTGGTCCAGAAAACCATACCTGTGGTGCCATGTATATTACCACCCAACTCTGTATCTCAAGAAAACCAATGAACTATATGCAGAGAGATGCTTTTCCCAAAGAGTACCATTATCATAGCCGCTAAGAGAGAATCTACGTAAAGAAATATAGAAATCTTTGCAAAGGAAAGAGCACGTTGACAGCTGTAGGCATGTTACAGATCTTTGAGGATAAGATCCATTCCTCCGTGATGACCAACTGTTCTGAGAGCTCTTGTTGGTTCTAACAGGGTTTATGATGATTTCCTTCAGCAACCAAAATTAAGCTAGTACACATATAATTAATACGTACATTTATATTATGTTCCACATTAAGATTACATAAGTTGCACAACAGAAGGATACAAAACAACTATAACAAGTCTTCAACTCTTGAACTTTGGGTTTTTAAATTTTTCCCAAGATTAATGCTCTTTGTTGAATTCTCTAGGGTTTGAAAACCAAGAGCCGGGTTTTCTAATATCCATTTAACCTCGTTAATAAATTGGATTCAACATCTGTAGGATCAGCTTGATCGACCTTTTGATTTTCCATAAAGGATACTTGATTATTCGAAAAAGGGGTCTGGTATCAATATGCTTCGAAATATATGTAGAAATGTTCATAGGCCCACTTGAATCTGACTCACCTTATAGCAGCATTTACACTAATTGTATGATCAGTTGCGGATATGTTACTTTTGTGAAAAGTTTGAGGAAGATGAATATATTTCAAATCTTTTTTAAATCCTTAACGCTTGATCGCTTGTGGTTGTATATATTTATTACGATCAAGTAATTCTGAAATTCGGGTACTTATTTTTTTTTCAAGGAAGGCTTAATGCAGTAGTAAATACATGGGACAGCTAAAGAATACCTGACAACTTGCATTATCAGAAAAGTAATGTCAAATAACTCCTGTGATGAAAAAGAGCTGAAAACATTTATTAAATGATTTCAAATGAAGGCAATATATCAATATATTTATAGTAATTTTGTTAACTTTATGGGCTTTTTTTATGAAGGTGCTGTAATAACTTTATTATAAGTTCGTTTGATTAATAATTATAACTTGTTTGTTAACTACGTAATCATCGTTTTATTCCTACGTTCCCTTATTTTATTAAAGTTTTTAAGTTTGATTTTATTTTATTCTGTAATTTATGCTCTAAAAAATTAATGAAATAATTTTTTCTCCAGATCATTGATACATAATGCTCTCTCATAATAGTGAAACAAGTGATAGAAAGTCTAACGTTCAGCATCAGACACTAGATATTATGACAGTTATAAAATTGCCAATTAATAATTCTTTCAGTTTTATTTACAAACTTATAAAAACTATGAATATTATAACGGTCGAGAATTGCATACGTAAAATTTGTGTTTATAGGAAAAAAAAAAATTTTAGTTATAATTTTTATTGTCAGAAATACGCATTTTTTCCTCTTGCAGTTTAAAATCCCTTTTTATGAGACTGTATTACATTATAACCATATATAAGTACAAGTGAGAGAAAATTAACAAAATTGAAAGAAAAATGTTCAAGATAACTTTAGTTTCAAGATTCTTTAAACCTTTTAGACATTTATAATGTCATAAGACTCATTAAATGGGGAAAAGCAGTTGTAATGTAGGATTACGTTCCTCAATAACGGTCCTTCGGAGAGAAAAAAAAATTGCCCTGCGTCTCGAGTTATAATTTTGGCAGCTCGCCAAACCCAGTACCAGTAAACAGTTAAACAGATAAGTACCAAAATGCGTCAAAAATAAAATAAAAACAAAAATAAAATAAAATAAAATAAAATGAGGAAAGCAAACGGTAAGTAATCTTACGTTAATAACCAGCGGTAGTTTCGTTAGGAGACTACCTGAAATTTTTTTTGGCTTATACGCGTGATCTATGGAAAATTCTGTTGGGTAAAGTCATAGAAAAGTGTTATAATAAAGTAGTAACTTCAATGGGTAAAAATATATTTTATTGTTGCTAAGTCCTCTTTACTAGAAAATGCTAGACCAGGTGAAACAAAAAGGATGACCAGACTCTAAAAAAACCACAGCCATCACTCATCCTGGTTAACATTTATTCATTATCCTATCGTCCATTAAACCGACGTTCCATGCTCGGTGGTTCGAAACAAAGAGATTACTGAATACAGATAGAAATTACAAGAGACAAAGCAAAGTTGAAAATACACCAAAACATGGACGACTAACGCCCTCTACGCATGAAAAACACAACTAATTTCCGTCACATGACGCTCTGCCGTGTGAGCAAAAGGGAGGCAGCAATATCCTGATGTTCTGCAAGCAGGCTGACGGGAATACCTAAACAATCCACAATGTGGGAGGGATTCGCAGGAGCAGCAGAACAGGAACAAGGGGAAAAGACCTTTTGTAAAGTTAGCGAAGTGCATACTTTTTGTATGGCCACTCCTAAGACGAGTCATGGCAGATTGCATTGGCCTCGGACTTCTAAAAAGCAAGGCCAGAGCAGGGCGCTTGGCCGGATACCAGTAATAAGAAGAAAGCTTTCTCCAATCACTGTCTAGCCTGGTCTTAGAAATGAATTGAGCCTCTGATGCAGATAAAAATACATTTTGTGTTGTTGTTTCCAATCCCCTTGGTGTGGGAAAGCCTACACCAAGTCCAAAGGACTTAGGTCCTCAAATCCTAGGTCCTCGGTGAAAGGTAGTAAGCAGCTTCACTTTAAGGCGAGGTACCACTAGGGCTGAAGTCTGACTTGACCTCGAAGAACATCGGTCCTGTAATTTTGAACCGAGTCAAGTGACAAGACCGGAACACTTGACCCCGCACCTCCAGAGATAAATTTGAGAACTTGAAGGACATTGTAGCCACGCCCTATTTTACGTGCCCCGACCACCATTAGTGAACACGGCGGTGGATTTGCAGCGACGAGCATCGAACCAGGGACGTTCAGATCACTGGCCCGCTGCTCATGCCAACTGGGCAACCGAGCCCCAAAAAATACATTTTAAAGTATTGAATCAAAAGAAGATGCTTAAGTAAAATGATTAAAAGTTAAAATGTACCGTATTTTCCGGCGTATAATGCGCACCGGCGCATAATGCGAATCTATGATTTAAACTATTTTTTAAATTTTGAAGTATATTCTCCGTATAACGCGGACCCTTTTCTAGACGAAGAAACCTGAATTGTACATGTGAGATTCATTCATTCGAATGATTTTCCCAGGCTTTCGATCAATGGTATATTGAATTGTCAAGCGATAGGGGGAACAATGTGTGTGGGATGGAAATGATTGAGGGAGTTAATAGTTCTGCACACAGGGTGTAAGAACGCACTTCTGACTCGAATGAATTCGCGGAATTAGGAGTCAGATGTTTTCTCTTTCAGAACTCTCTTTCAGAAACAGAAATAGATGATGTGCCTGAAGATATAACGAAAGACGAATATGACGAACTATTCATGTTATCCTATAATTAAAATTTTTAAGTTCATGAGGTATGTCCTTTCTTTTAAATAAACAGCCTTTAGGTACATGTATAAATCTAATTTTTTTATGTTCATCTTTTCCTTATTTTTAAATATCATTTTTATAACCGGCGTATAACGCGCAACCGTAAATTTCGATCTTATGTTTTGTATTAAAAGTGCGTGTTTTCGCCGGAAAATACGGTAAGTTAAAAATTCAAAACTTACGAAATGTATGGGAAAAGTATAACTGATTTTTAATATCGGAGCAATTCATGAAGGTAAGTAAAAGACAATTATTTAATTTTATCTAATTGACATTTTGTTAAACATTCTTCAAGGTTTTTGTTACTAATAACACACAACCTCCTGTAGGAGCGTTAGCAGTTTTACTATGCCTTAAAATTTAAGGCATAGTAAAACTGCATAGTAAAACTGCTGAAAAATATTGCAAACATTTATTTTTTTAATAAAAACGTTTCAATTTAAATATATTCATAATTTGCGTTTGGGCCTCATTTTAAAGGCTTTTGGGCCGCACTTTAGACAAGCATGCCTTAAATGATGGTTATTGTCTTAACTATCTTGAGGCATAAGCTTATCAGCTTTTGAATTTTAACTTCTATTTTAATAGGATATTTTAAACTTATCTTTTGATACCATATTATCTTGCACTTTAATTCTGAAATTTTCAAAACATAAACATTTTCAGTATTTCTTTGAGAATATCATATACTTGCTGTTTATGCAGCAGTTATTTGTTAACAGGTAAAGACAGGTAACAAATTTTTATGCTACAAATGTTTCAACATATCTTACAAACATATGTTCTTGTTTGTAACATGTGGGAATTCTATGAGAAAATGTATATATTTCCAGTACACTTAAAATTGCAAACCAATATTTACATCTTTCAATCAGAACTTCTCAAACATGTGTTAACAAAATTTGAAATAAGTAATTATTTGTTCTTTGAACAAATTTAGACCTGTTTTCTCCAACACGCAATTCGGTAATTGATACACATATTGATTCGTTATTTGATTACGATAACACGCACGCAAATTTCCGTATCAAAATTCAAACCAGATGCGTTTTCAGAGCTAATCAATTATTGTTACTGGAGTACATCGGATACGCAAAACCTGTGTTTTCAATGGAGTTTTCTCTAGATTAAAATGCAATATTTGGTCACCGTATGTCACGCAATAGACTTATTGAGTGAAGTTTACATGCGTGTTTCCAAGTCTTTGCGTTTTCCAAAGTCTTAGTAATGTGAAAATTATTTTCATTTTAATACGTTTGATAAATTTTCCTCTCCATTTAATATTTGAAATGAAAATTAGATTATGATAGAATATTACATACATTCCAGAATGCACGATTTGAGAAAGTAGTTGATAAATTAGTAAAACAAATATCAATTTAAAATCTATTCCAACGAAGTCTTTAAATTCTTCTCACTATAGCTATACATTCAAGTAACTGAGGATTTGAAATAGTTGAAGAGACAACAGTCTTTTGATTTCTGATGCAGGGCTGTTTGATCTCTAATACAGGTTCAATGGGGCGGCCTTACGAGTAGAGGGAACTTGTTTTAATCAATTTTCATGGATTGGTGGGGCAGTTTCACGGTCAAGATCAGTGTAATTTTAAGCATAGGGTTTATTAGATTTTTAGGGTAGAATAAACATAAATCAAAATACGGGCTTACCTGCGAGTCAATGCACCAGACGGATCTATGAGCATTTTAATATAAAATTGTATACAAACGAAAGTAAAAAAGAAGAAAAAATTGCATAGATTACGTTTCGAAAAACAACTGGGAGTTAAAGCAATTGCTTCGGCGACTGGAAGAATTTAGAAATTATGCTAGTTTTACAGACAATAAATGAAGAAACATAAACGAAATTCAAAATGTAAGTGAACAGTATTGTCGAGAATAAATTTAATCAAACTATGAACAAAAACCACTGTCTTTTTCCCCCTTCAATCTCCGAAGAATGTTAGGACCACTGTTGTTCCTTGTAAAAATTTAGATATTTTGTTAGATACTGTAACGTCGTGGCTTTTATCTTGGAAAGAGACCACCCAAGTCTAAAGTTCTCTCTTTCGAGGGGGGAACCTGTTTCCAAGAAGGAAAGGACCCACATTTAACTATCAGAAGAAATTGCAAACCTGTGGTGTAAATTGGTTCTCTTCTATCTGGCTGAAACCGACTGGCGCCCAAACTTCAATGTGGGGGAAGGCAGCATGCTGTGCGTTTTTGTCCTTTTGAGACCGAACGTCTCTGACCCCACCGAGTGAAGCTCCCAACCCTGGTGAGAGCTGAAAGACACCAAGCGTGGGAGCGGAAATTGACCAGTACCTGTGGCTGCCGCCGCGTAGAAAGCACGGGAAATATTGTCTCGCATCACGACAGTCCCGCAGAGAGAGCAGTGCCGATAGTGTGCTGTGTGGAGACCAAGGACTGCGAACCCCGAGAGTTGGTGTTGAGCCTCGCAGAGTCCCGTCTACAGCAGTGCCATGAGTGAGCTGCGCGGAGACGAGGTGAAAGCCAAGGGGCCCGCGAACATCTCTAGTGTCGTTTACATGTGCCAAAAACCCGGGTCAAAGAAGGGTCGTTTCTTGCTTTTTCCCTACGATAAGGAAAAATGCAGGGTGGATTTTCGACCGTGCTTCGAACTAGGATAAAACCCGCTAATTACCCATGATGCATTTCGAAACAGGAAGCTAGTAGTAAACAAATATGGCGGAATTGAACATGTGCGAATCCATGAAAATGCAGCCAAAAGATGGATGGAGGGATCTGAAACCCCTTAACAATCGCATAATTTTCAAGAAAACAGTAGAAAAGTGCCTATTTTTTTCAGGAGGATTTCATTTATTTCTTGATCTTACACATGTAGTTTTTAAAAAAAACCATCTCCAATTACATTATAAATAGACTGGTACTGCCATCTGGTATGTAAAATAAGAAATAAAATTTCATTTCAATAAAATTTCAATAACATTTTCATTTAAAGTGTTATGGTAAAATTAATAAATTTAATAAGTATAATCAATAATTAAACGTAACATTAAAATTTATAAATTAATTTTAATCTAGCGATGAAGCCACATATCGTACGATTATATCTAATATCCGCATCAATCTTCTAGTTCTTATATTCCTTTTTTCCAATCTATTTTCTAAATTTATTTTTAAAAACAACAGAAAAAATCGTAAACGTTCCATGATTATCAACAGCGACTGACATGTGCTGCATTTAAATAATAAATAGACGGTGACGTAATTGTGTTTTAGAAGAGGAGTACCTTCGTCGTGTCGACTTTATCTCCTGTAAGCAAGATATATGTAATCAAGGTAGGAGTGCTCAGTAGTTAAAATTTTAAGTAATGAATTAAAATATTAAGGTAAGAATAACGCGGGTAAACGGAAAACAAATTTAACAGTAAAGTTAAATTAAAACAAAAAGTTAAGTTTAAGAGAAAAATATAGAGTTACAAGTTAAGAAAATTTAGAAGAAAAATTAGATAAGACTAATGATCCACGGAAAACAAAAAAGTAATAATGTTAAGAGGCCCAGAAAAGCAGATATCATAAGAATACAAAAAATATTTTTGTAAGTTTTTCAGTTTTTTGGGATTTTTAAAGTTTTATGATTTTTTTTTTTGTTATTTTTAAAATTTAAGAATACGAGGTCAAAAGAACAGCAATTGAAAAAATAAAAGGCCCTCGCCAGGACCATACACTTCGTAATGAGATAAATGCGGAGTTCGAAGGGAGAAAGCTAAAAATAGCAATAGAGTGAATTTTGAAAAGTACGACAGCGGCTGGGGTCGAACCCACAACGTGATTTACAAGGAATGATGGTGTATGAGGATCACTTCCGCCGAATCATGTGATGGCCTTTACTTCCGGTAAGACGGGTAAAAGTAGGTCGAAAATGTTGCCCGTGTAAACGGACTTCAAAGGATTTCCCTGTTAGCGGGTAAATCCCGGGTATAATTGTTGTCCATGTAAACGCAGCTTCTGAGTGTTGGGGGCACAGATCCCTCGATTAGGGGCTGTGAGAGTGCCCGAGAGCCTCTGTCGACGTTTCTGTGAAAATATTGAAACGGGACGGTCCCAGATTGCAGACCGGCGAGATCCAAACCCTAGTGACTGTTTTTTGTTTTTGTTTTGATATTATCTCTCATATGTAGATGAGCATAGTCTCTCTGCTTGTATATATGTATACATATATATAGTAATTTTTTAATACAAGCTCTGTGTTTTAAAGATTTGTCACGCGTGTGTTTATTTGAACCACGGAGACGTCACAATACATAATGCAATGTACTGAGTGTATTTGGCAAAACAAGAGTTGATGACACAATCTTCCGTCCCAAATGACAAGCAGTAGGCCCCAGTCATATAAATAGTTATTTAGCGAGGAAGTATTTCATTATATTTGGAAATTTTAGATAAGTTGAGACACTTTTCAAACACCATTTTCATTTTTTCCAAAGGTATGCAAGCTCGCCAATGAAACATCTTTCAGAAAGAATGCCCTCGTTGATAACTTATTAAGAACAATTGTTTCATATTCGCACTAACTGTGACACAATATACAAATTTCACATAACTAATTACGCTTTACAAGAATGTTTTGACAATTATCTTCGAAAAGACTTTACTTCAGTGAAAGCATGTAACGCCTACTGAGCAAAGGAGCTGATGTTAATGCACATGAATTTGTAATCTCGATCGCAGACACTTAATTAATTTCTCATTTGACTCCCTGAAACAGCCACCAGCTGATAGCGGAGCCCTATTTTTCAAATGCCTACAGGGAACAAAGATTTAAAAAATCAGTTGGGTTATATAGATTTGTTGAAGGGTTGAAAGGAGTCCTGTGTTATCTTTTGCAATCTTCTCATTAAATGCTCTTTTGAAAACCGAGCGTACAGAGATTACTCCAAAACTAATTAAACTTTTGACGCTATTATTATTGATCAAAACTACTGCAATGAATATTAAGAAATATAATTTTCTATAAACGACATTACGGGTATTGGTGGATATTGCGATATTTTACATTCACACAAATTAAGGTAATAGTAGTTACATTTCGTAGATTAATTAAAAAATATAAAAGTAAGAATCCTTTAAAATGGAAACTAAATACGTGTGGTGTTCCCGGAAACTCAAAGCGTTTTGTTTAAGTTACAATACTCGTAGCAAGGGCTTATTCTGTGTCAGCGTTTTAAACTGGATGCGTTTTTCTATTCTTTTTTATTTTATTATGTGAATACAGCGAAAGCCATCATAATAGAACTGAATGTTAACTAATTATCCTGAACGCAATTGAGTGCGGTGCAAGTGTAACATCTCTTCAGGAGGGTAACATAATCTTTTTAAATTGCTCTTAATATTTCTCTCTCGGAATTGACATTTCTTCGACAGGCTATTGGCCAAACAGCTATGGTGATGGTTTTCGGAACCTGACTCAATGCGTTTGAATCCCGTTGGTTTGGTTTGGAGCGTTACGGTCAACTTTTGCTACACGATGGCTAATTAGACCGGGATCTACTGCTTAAAGCCGAATCCAAACGGCTACAAACGTCAATGCCAAGAGTGGTATTCGAACCCGCAGACACCGGTACCGAATGCCAGTGCCCTAGCCATTCGGCCATCATCCCGTTGGAGGTATGGATGTATGTAGCCATTCTTAATCTGTTTTAATCTGCAGGTACAGGTTTATTCAACCCTCACGTTGTAAAAGATGACTGTAGCTCAACAAAACAACTAATAAACCATGATTTCTATAAATTTTGTAAGTTTCTAAAAGCCTATAACCTTTACTCTTATCCTATTGTTATGGACATACCGTTGGAGTTCCAGATTTATCTATCATTGTCGAGGAAAATGTAAGTTACGATCAGTTAAAGTTTCTGTCATTTTTGTTTACTCAGACATCAGTTCTTCGAAGTGTTATTCGAGTAAACTGGATATCTCATCAAAAAATTCTCTCCAGTGAAACTTCAATAAGTGCGATCGGAAATTTTCTATATACTTCTTTTAAGAAATACATTTTTAACAAATAAAAATTTTTTATTTGTTTAATCTAGTGCCTTACGAAATTCCCCAAAATATACAAATATAAGCGAATATTTAACTATTTTTTTATAAACTGCTAAATAAGATTATGAGAAATTTTGAAGGCCTAATTCCAAACGTTTTTGTATCTCTAAAAATTCTTCTTACACTACCTGTAACTATGGTAGTAGCTAAGCATGGTTTTTCTAAACTGAAAATTTTAAAGAATTATCTAGTAACAACAACAACTCAAGAAGGATTAAACAAGGCAATCATTTCTATAGAAAAAACAGTTTGGAAAAACAAATTATAGAGATGCAATCGAGCTATTTGCTGCCACAAAGCCTCGAAAAATTATTTAGAAATTATTTTTGACATAACAAATAATAATCAAATTTATTTACTTTTCCTTCTTTTTTTAAGTTCTGTCATTTAAGTTTTTTTTTTAATAAATAATACTAGAAAATAAATGCATTTTTTCCCAAAATGTCTTCTCCAATGCGGCAGACTGTTACTTGGACATTATCCTTACCGTCATATGACACCGCGGTTTTGCTGGCCACTATTCTGGGAGCACCGTATAGGTGGACCAGCATTACCCCCCTATGGTCCCGTAATTTTGAACCTAGTCAAGTGACGAGACCAGAACACTTGACCCCGCACCTTCAGAGGTAAATTTGAGAACTTGAAGGACATTGTAGCCATGCCCTATTTTACGTGCCCCGACCACCATAAGTGAACACGGCGGTGAATTACGTCAGCGACCGGCCTAGAACCCGCAACCCTCAGATCACTGCACGTCTTTGCCAATGTTCTTTAAGGCTGCTATGTACTAACCCCATTGCATTCGCTCACCTCAATGTTAACCGATGGAGAAAATTTGCCCACGGATTGCCGGCTTGGATTCAAAGATTTTTTTTAAAAATTGTACTCCGTCATAGAGAAATAAATTTTACATTTGTGTACATTTTTCGTTTTAAAAAAAATGCAATTAATATTTTAAAATTAAAATTATTCGGGGAAAAATCTGGTATAGTGTGTTTTAAACGCTCATAAATTCCTTCGGTGTACAAAATTTATAAAATGAATCTTGTAGCGCTTTGCAGAAAAGTTCAGGCTATATGACTATACCAATTTTAGTTGATTATCAGCATTTATGTACCTGTAAATAGTTGACAAAAATATATTTTAAATAAAAAAATTGGGTGGTAGCGCTTAACCCCCCTATAGAGAGAGAGCCATTACAATCCCTCAAAATGTCAATCCTAAGGGGGGGTGAAATTCTCGAACTGTCAACTGGACTCCTCCCACCACAACAGTCTGCAAGAAGAGGAAAAGGGAAATACGATTTTTTTCTTAGTACATAGCAGCCTTAAGTAGAATATTTCTAATAGAGATATATTCATTACATAGTCTCTCTAAAAATTTGAAGAGGCTCCGCCTTTAAAACTTGCCTCAGGCGCTACAATGCCTCGGCACTACTCTGAACAAAATAGAGGCTAAAGGCTATTTGTAGAAATATTCATTTCTAAATATTCTTCATTTTTAAAGTTTTTTAATATATAAAACTAATTCGCGTCGCTGGATGCTCGGAAACCATTCATGGGCGTCGCGACTCGAAAAAGGTTGGGAACCACTGCTCTAATGTAAACCTATATTAACATTTTATGTATGTTTATCATAATTTCATTCAAATGGGTACTTTATTTTTACCTTTCCAGCAGAAAAGAAATAAAAATTAATTCAATTAAGTCTTTTACAATCACTTTCAGCGTATTTTAGTTTTATTCCCTGTTATTAAAATATTTCAGATCAGTAGCATGAAATGCCAATTCCAGGGGAATGAGTGATCTTAGACCGTTATTTATACAACGAAATGATCTCGTCAAGTTTCACTTGAGGAAATATTAAATTGAATTCCCATGAGTCATGGATGTTTTTTGGCCTTAAGAAATACTTGTTAAGATTGTATATAAAATGTTTGCATGAAAAGAAACTTTGAATCTCACCAAAAGTCCCATATAATTACGATATTTATTGTTCTCGTTTTGAAGATGATTCTTGAGTAAATGCAAATAAAAATTACAGCAATTCGGGAACTTTACGAAGCACTCACTGTTCCGCTATGCAGAAAAACAATTGAAAATAAATGTTGCTTTCCTCTGGCATGTTAATTTCTGGGCGAAGAACAAAAGACCTAATCCTAAAGTGGGATATCTAATTATGCAAATATCTCGCACGGAGCTATCCTCTTAGACATACTCCGTGATTAATGCAATCAAGAGCTGGTAGACAAACATGTACCCTCAAAGGGTGATTCTTTTGTGTTAATTGTCAAGCGCAGAACAACACATTTCATGGAATAATAGGGAGTTTTGGCGGAGAAAAAAAAAGATAAATCACATTATCCTAAAAGCTAAGTTTCTGCCATTAGTTTCCTCGTCAGCTGACAGGTCCTGGAGTCTCCTGTTTTAATTTCTATTTCTGTTTAATTTAAAATGCGTGAACGTAAATTAAAATTATTTAACAGGGCTTTGTTTTATTTATGTGCTTCTTTTTAAAAATTTAAAAGCCTTTGTTGATTTAAGGTAAGCATTTGAAAAATATATTTGCTATGCTGCATAGCTGGATTGTAAATCATAGCAAATGTACGATGGATTGAATATAATTAAACAAGCTTAAAAGTTATCGCAACTGTAATTAGCAAGTATGTTCAGAATTATAACTTAAAATCAGCTATGTTTTCAAAATTCCTCTGTTTGCTTGTACACAGATGCGATAGAGTATACCATCAATGCAAGTTCGCGCTATTGCAGGCCACAAAAAACATTACAAAAGTCAGTGTCAGTTAACCAGAATAAACTTCAAACATGAATCTAAGTTCGCATGAAAATAACTCCCCAATGCCCACTTCTTTTTTAATTTTGACATAGTTTTTTAGTTCTGATTCTCTTTATTGTAGAGAATGAGATTTTAGTGTAATAATTTGTTTCCAAATAGTTAATTACTTTCTTACCTTTGGTCAAAGCTTGTTTTAAAACCGAATATCAAGAATTAATAACTCCATAAACTTATCTTTAAAATCCTTAAGTTATGTATACCTATATGTACTTCAAATACATACTGAAATACTTTATTGATGTATATATTGTAATTATGAATCCCGTGTTTTCATTGCTCAATTGTTTCCTTGAAAGGAGTCAAAGTAACTAAACATATTTGATCAAAACGGATAAGATGAAGTATCTAGTTATAGACAGTGTATACCTTAACAGACGTTATCAAATCCTGGTCAGAGTGCGACTGACCAAAAAACCTTGTCGTTACCAGTTGTGAACCAATTTAACACCACTCGATGAATTTTCAACTATTTTATTTCGACGACTCACGATTAAAAACACAATATTAAAACTTATTCACTGAACTTATTTACAATATTTACATTAATTAATCTGTACCTCAATCATCTGACTCTGACTAACAGGAAAAAAAAAAAGAAAAACAGCGCGTCTTCGGGCTCACACTCCCATGGACTGTCTCTCTTCAACTCCCTAACACAGACTGACCGCCGTGGGTTCTCCCCTCAATGAACATCCCCACGGCGTCATCCCCTTCTTTAGTGGAGACTGCCAGGCGCGACAACACTCACTGACCTTCGCATATGCATTCCATTTTGTCCAAAGCAGTCTCTATATACCGGGTGTCCCAAAAGTGACCGACGATTTGAAAAATCAATTAAAGATAAACGGATGGTGATAAAAATGTACGGTTTGCTGCATTATGCTTAGGCAACCAGGGAATTTATTCTCACCAATTTTCAAAATTAGTTACAAAGTTCGTCAACAGATGGCGCTGCTGACTGAGGAAAACTATAAAACAATGTTTCCAAAGCAAGAAGCATACGCAAAGTGGCATGGATTAGCCTCCCTATTCGCCAGATTTGACGCCATTCGATTTTATTCTTTGGGGGTACTTCAAAGACCAGGTGTATTGTCACAATCCACAAACTGTATATGAACTGGAACAATACATCTCTGCTGTTTGTCAGAACATTCATACTGAAAGGATTGCACGGGCGTCTGCGAATTTTGACCTCAGATTGCGCCACGTTGTTGCTGCAAACGGTGGTTATTTTGAAAACATTGTTTTATATATTTTCCCAGTCAGAAGCGCCATCTGTTGACGAACTTTGCAACTAACTTTGAAAATTGGTGAGAATAAATTCCCTGGTTACCTAATGCAGAATGCAGCAAACCGTACATTTCTATCGCCTTCCGTTTTTCTTTAATTGATTTTTCAAATAGTCCGTCATTTTTGGGACACCCGGTATTTTTATCACCAATAATTTTGAGCGAGAAAGAGGGTATCTTTTTATTCGTGAACCAATATATGTTAATATGGTATAGATTTTTCTTGGTATACACTAATCACCAAAGAAATGCATTTATATTCATTACCTTGAAATTAAAATTCCAATTGCATAACTTCTGGGTAATCAAATGTTTGTATCTACCTAATTTATCATCTGCCTATATTATAAAAAAATCTTAAAAAAACTCGGTTTGAGATTTTAAATATGCACAGAAGTGATATTGATTAAATTATTTTTCCTTCCTCCGTCCATCAAAAGCTTCACTATATTACTTATTTTAGTAGAAATTCTGGCGAATTTAATAGAGACAGAAACGCACATTTCTCAAAGTGATATCAATAGAATCTTAGTGCCAAAAATCTGTAAAATGAACGGTAAAGTACAAACAGTTTGGGTGCCGTTACTTTTATTTTAATAGATTACAGTAAATGAACAATAATGGAGTTTAAATATCTATAACCTTCTCAACGCAGATTTAACTCATGGTTGAAATATATCATCTTTGAATGGAGATGTCTACTGTAAATATGATCTGGAAATCTGATAGAAAGCTTGACAGAACTTCGTGCTTTTATTTCGAAAGGGGTATAGTTTGTTCGGTAACCCTTCTCCCAGGGAGTTTGAAAAGGACAGCCAGCGCCCGCTCTAGGAGCGGGCAACCCGGACATTTGTCTGGTGCGCCAAAATTTAGGGGCGCCATTTTAGCTGTAAGTGTGAGAGAAGTTTTTATGTGTTAAATGCCCAGTTAATAGAAAATTTCACATATCGATTTTTTCGTTCGTTAAAAATTTACAGTGCATAGCGTATTTATATTGTTTATGTATAAAAGCTAAAAATATTTACAGTATTATTGAAAAATAAACGCAGAATTTGCAAAGGACGCTGCTTGAACATGCATATTCTTCTCTGAACAGAATAGCATTAGCACGCGAGCTGAGCACTGCATTAACTTGCATTTGAACATGCATAGACTTGTTTATTACCTTATAAAAGAGCGGTTTCATTACACAATAGCATTATTCTTGCATGGTTTCTGTTGCATGATTCTGTTGACATAAATGGGGTAGAATCAGCAGAGGAAATTTCAGCAGTATCTGCGCTTTTAGGTAAAAAAAGAAAGCCTAAGCAATGTACTGAGCTTAATTATAATGTTAAATTTTACCCCAAACCTTACTATTGCTTTAAGAATATTGATAACGATACCTATAACTGTAGCAAGTGGCGAAAGGAGTGTTTCTAAGTTAAAATTAAGAACTTTTTACGTTCGACTACTACACAAAATCGTCTTTATGGTTTAGCTATTTTGGCAATTGAGCATGAAATTGCTGATCAAGTACATTTAAAAGATGCAATAAAAAAGTTTGCAGAACTGAAAGTAAGAAAAAAAAGTTTTTTTGTGATTTTAGCGTAGTTGGTGTTACCTTGTTTTATCTTCAAAATAATGGCATTTTGATTGTTTGTGCAATAATACACATTTTAAATAGCATTTAAAAATGTAAAAATTTATATAGTTAATAATTTGTGGCTAGGTACAGATATTTCTTAATTGATTTCTACTGTTTTGTACTGCTTGATTATCAATGTTATGCTATATGTTTCTTTCTAAATATATGCTTTTATTAAAATTTAAATAAAATTATTTGATTTTTATTGAAAATAAGAAATATGTACCTCTAAAAAAAAATATATATATATATATATATATATATATATATATATATATATATATATATATATATATATACTTACTTACTTACTTAAGGGGCGGCAATTTGTCTTTTTGACCGGAGCGACGTAACCGCTAGAGCGGGCACTGGAACAGCCCTAGGGGAAAGCCATTTAATTGTTAAAACGTTTAATTCCATGCGAATTTTTTTTCACTTTTCTCTAATCTGTTCCCTAGAAATGGCCTCTAGTTTCTAGTTTCACGGCAGCTAAAATACTGGTCTTAGCAGCAGAAAACCGTATTTTGAAAACTCGGCATCTTAACCGTTAGAATTTATATAAAAAACACCGTAGCAACCACAGATTTTTTTTTTCTATATTAGTCTTCTTTGATACGAATTAGGCTTTTCTGCATGAACAACTATTGAAAATAAGGGAGAAACTAAAGTTTATTCTTGAAAAAATAAGTGGATCATTCTAGTTTTGCACTTAACATCAATAAAACCTGCTACGCGTATAAGGCTAAGATGATGTACTAAATTTTATTACAGACACCACCCGACTCACGAAAATTCATGTTACGAACATTCAGAGATGCGGACATACTGGATCGCAACTCAAATTTTGTTCGGAGCACTCGCTTTGCTACTCCTAAGTTCGAATTTTGCGTCTAATCTGTTAAGAAGGAATTATTGCCGTAACCCACGCCGGTCAGCACCGTAGCATACGCCAAGCCCAGCATCCCAGACCTTTGTATCTGCTCCAGCAGAAACAGTGGTTCTCTTGTGGTCTAACTTATTTATGAGATTTTATCGTGAAATATTTTAGCCTATCCTTTATCTATCAGGTTTAATAGTGAGCATAAGGCAATCGAAAAAAGTGGTAAAAAGCGGCAAGCTATCTCAATGGAAATTGAGTTGGTGATTATGAAGAAATATGATGGTGGTGATAGAGTGGTGAACTATAAAAAAAATGGTAAGCTATAAAACAAAATTCTGCATAGTGTATTGTGTTTTAGGATGGAAAAAGTACAGTATTTTATTGACTTTACAGTCTATCATACTTAAATAGGGGTGACGAGAACGGTCCCTTTAAAATGACGTTAAATAACGACTTACGAACCATTAAAGATAGAAATGGCCGTATGGAACGTAACTAGTTCGTAAATAGGATAGTGTCTGTACTTATAAATAGTTTTTTTTTGTAATTTTTATTTATCAGTTCTTTTAATGAATATGCCTATGTAATTGTCATTAAATATTTAATACTTATGTAATCACTAAATTACTTAGTTTTCATATATAAAAAAAACTAAAACTTGTTCTGAATGATTTATAATTACATTGTAAATATGTTTATAGAAAATTATGCATAGACAAAATGGATGAGTGTGGATGCATCGCAAGTAAAAAAAGAAGTTAGACGTGTCACAATAAAGAAAAGTGAAAAATACAGATTTTAAAATGTCAATTTGAAGATGAAAACTTTTTGAATATCTAAGAATCTATCTACCCTCTCTTGAAAATGAAGCAACATGTAGCTTTTCAAAAGAGTTTGAAATAATACTGTTGATGGGGAAAGAAACTTAAGTGCTCTTTCGTGCAAGCAACGGAATATCTTAGTTACTTATTTTAACGAAATTCCAGCTAATAAAGACTGAAGTTTTCTGGGAAATCAAAAGAAAAATAGTTTTTGCAGTGCAGGGAGAAAACAGTAAAATTAAAAATTCCCTTTTCTTGACAATGCTGTTTCGGATAAAAACAAAATGCACTTTTCTGAATTACGATACCATATATATAATTTCAATTATCCCTGAGACAAGAATCTCTTATAAATGCTGCACGGTACTGAAGGATAATCGTACATGTCTTGAGAAATGGATCCGAGGTCGGATTCAGAATGCAGCATTACAGAGAAATAATAGAGTTCCAATGAAACAAAAAAAATTATTGTCATATGTAAGTACCCGCCAAGTGATTAATTGTATACTCTTATTTATAGCAGAAATATGGTCATAACTGGATATGTATATAATAAATTAGATTAAAACTTATTTATATCTAGTATCTCTAATTGAAAGAAATTTTAACAGTAACATAACAAAACGGGGCAAAATATTTCGCGTTTTCTTATAAGCACAAATAAGTATGATAGCTGTTTGTATCATTTTTCGCGAATATCTTCAAAGAGTGGTTAAACAGCAAAATAAAATTTCGTGACATTTATTTTATTGTGTTAATTTTAAGCACTATTTAATGTCTTTTTAAAACTACAGCTCAGATTCAAAATATTAGAATAATTGAGAAAAAGTAATAAGAAAGAAATTATTTTCCATTTATTTATTTTTGATACTAAGTAAATGCAATTAAGTTTCTTATAAATTAAATCTGGAATGTTTAGATAAGATTTTAACATTTACAAAATATAAAATACAATAAATTAGGTATACAACAGCTTTCTGAAACACATCAAAATATTAGAATAAAATTTAGATTGGTTCAAAATATTAGAATATTTAATTTTACTCAAAAATATTACCTTATGAATATGAAGTAAATGGCAATTAATATTTTGTAGCATCCCCTTTAGCTTTAATAACAGCGTACAATCGATCTTACATACTATATACAAGGTGTTTACAAACATTTCTATCAATATTAGCCCAAATAGACTTTATATGTGCCACTAACTCAGTTTTACTTTAAGGAGAATTTTCTTGGAGTTTTTCTTCATTACACCCCATAAGTTTTCGATGGGATTAATGTCTGGTGAGTTTGGTGGCCAAGGAAGTACCTTAATTTTACGTTGATGGAACCAATTCTAATGACACCGAGGTATGTGGTGACGCTAAATCTTGTTGAAAGATGAAATCATCTTTAAATAAATCTTCAGATGATGTAATCATGTAATATTCCAAAATTTCTTGATATATCTGAGAGTTAACCTTTTCGTAGACTATGCATAACTTTCCAGGTCCTTCTGCGCTCATGCAACACCAAACCATGACACTAGCAGCAAATATTACCGAACGTTTAAGGCATTCTTTATCAAATGCTTCTTGCTTCATTCTACAAACTCGAATACCTAGATTACCATATGAAACACAAAACATACTTTCATCACTAAATAATATTTTTTTTCCAATCTTCTTCGCTCCATAAACGTCTTGATTTACACAAATTCAATCTTATACGCTTTTGTTTTGCAGTCATGAGAGGTTTTGTTTTCGGTACACGAGATTCAAACTTAAATTTATGGAGACGTCTTAATGTTGTCGATTTAGAAACTTCAACTCCTTCTTCTTTCTATTTTCAGTGCAAGAATCGCACACTTTGAAAACGGTTTTTCTTAACTATACGCTTCAGTTTCCTGTCATCTCTAGCAGATGTTTTTGGTTTTCGGCCGCCATTTCGGCGATTATTTTGTAATTTTCCATTTTTTGAATATTGTGTTAGTATTTTACTAAAGCTTGATTGCGAACAATGTAAATAATTCGCTATATAACATTGATTTTTACCGTGCCGATACAAATCAACCATACGAAGTTTAATAGATTCAGGAATATCACTCACACGGCCCATTTTAAGACGAAAAAGCAAACAAACTGCAAAAAGAATACTGATTTTAAATAAAATCGTCTGAATTTAATCAATGATGCCACCAGTTATGAATTGGTGATAATTAAAGGAGAATTAATGTGAAATATTCTAATATTTTGAACCACTTGAATAAATATTCTAATATTTTGACTTTTCAAAATAATTTTTTTTCAATTAATCTTTTCAAAAATGATATTACACTGCTGGCCACCCAAATTGCAACACCAAGAAAGACAAGAGATATCACAACAAAATTTATTTTGTAGATAACATGTTGACCAAGTATCAAATGATTAAATTTATAGACTTCTGTGAAGTGTGGTTCCTGCCAAAATCAGTAGCCAGAGTAGCCGCCATTGTTGGAGATCACCGCTGCCACACGCCTCGGCATTGATTCAAAGAGACTTTGGATGAGTTCTTGGGGTACAGCAGACCAAGCAGCTTCCACACGTTGCCAAAGTTGATCTGCTGTGGCAGCTGGAGATGGAATCTGGGTCAATCGTAGAGCAACCATGGACCACATGTTTTCTATTGGCGAAAGATCCGGAGAGCGAGGCGGCCAGGGAAGCAATTCAATCTGGCGATTGACGAAAAACCGTTGGACAATGCGTGCCACGTGTGGTCGCGTATTATCCTGTTGAAATATGGCTGTGGGCAAGCCCTGAAGGTAAGGAAGGACAACTGGCTCCAACACCTCGGAGATGTAGCTCTGGCTGTTTAAAGTACCGGCAATTCGTACTAGAGGTGTGCGAGAGTGATATCCAATACCGCCCCATACCATAATACCCGGTGCAGGACCAGTGTGGCGGTGCATAACGCAGCTGTTCAGCATCCTCTCTTCACGGTGTCTCCAGACTCGAATGCGACCATCGTGGTGTTGCAGACAGAAGCGTGACTCGTCAGTAAAGACAATTTCATTCCATTCTGCCGTCCACATCCTTCTGTCATCGCACCATTGGCGGCGGAGACGTCTGTGGTTCTGCGTCAAGGGTAGACAAAGCAATGGACGTCTTGCGGACAGACCACTCTGCTGTAAACGGCGTCGAATGGTACGCGCAGACACTGGATGATGCGTTACAGACTGCATGTGCTGTGCTATGGTTCGTGATGTGACTGAGCGATCCGTCACTGCCATGCGCACAATTTGCCTGTCATCACGTGAAGTGGTGCGCTGAGGTGGATGCGATCGAACACGCCGGTCCGTCGTACCCTCCTGCATCCATCGATCACATATCCGCATTACAGTTGTTTGGTTTCGTCCAACACGACTACCGATTTCCCTGAAAGATAATCCACAATCTCGGTAGGCCACTATCCTTCCTCTGTCGAACTCGGATACTTGATCAAAAGATGATCGCTGTTTTCGACGAGGCATATTTGATCGTTTTTTTGAAAAAACCACAAGAAAAACACAATTGCCGAACTTGAAATCGTCGAAATCTCCAAGCCTTAAATAGCGCTTTGAAGTGGCGCCACAAGCGCGCGTGATGTGCGTCTGCGCTGAAATTCTAATCATTTACATATCTCACCTCCGCTAATGCATGTTGTAAATTTCATGTTATTTGCATGTTTCCTTCAGGGTGTTGCATTTACAGTGGCCAGCAGTGTAATTTTAAGATAATAAATAAGTTTAATCAACAATAAGTTCTTAATAAAAATATCGTTTGCATATTTGCATTAAAAGACATTAAATTACCAAATGATATTTTCAATTTGTAAAAAAATGTAATTATTCTAATATTTTGAATATGAGCTGTAGTATGAAGAGTAACTAATCTTACGTGTAAATGTATCTTTAACAGCTGTAGAGCTGTTGAGAATTGATTTCAGCCTAATACACATATATACAAAACACCTTATTAATTAATGTATATTCCCTCACACGCAATACTAGAGGCTGTCCAGGATAAAAGTTTGCGTCGGATAACAAGAAGCACAATTACTTTGCAATATTTTGTTAAAACTGAAGACGTCCATGCGACTAGAATAATGTTGAATAGCTGTTCCTTTCATGATTTTATCTTGAAATGCTGAAAAGATATTATGTTAAAATATACTAAGTTAGTTTAGTTAAAAGATACTAAGCTAGCACAGATTGCAGTAATGCAGGAAATTTAAGAAAACTGTTCCGTTATTTAGTAAGCAGAAAAAAAAATGAGACTCCTTTCTATTTGATGTTAACTTCTGTTCGGAGAACTAAAGACCCATATTGCGATGTCTAATTGCCAGTACGCAAATACTGCGCGACACTATCTGGTAGACATATCAAAGTGATCAATACTATCACAATCTGGTAGACGAACGCCTTCCCCAGGGGTAACTCTTTTGCGATGATTGTCGGATACAAAACTACATTTTACAAGAGAATAATGGGAAGAATAAATAAAAATCCCACCCTAAAAGTCTCGACTTTTAGGATGCAATTAGTTTTCTCGTCGTTGGACGGGTCTTGTATCCTATACCTTTGATTTATTTCTGTGTAACTGAAAAGGTATGAACATGAAATCAATTAAGTTGTTATTGTCTGTTTTTGTGATTTTTTTAAGTACATAAGAGTTTAAAATTTAAAGAAAAGTTCTTGAAAGATTCTTGAATGTGCTATTAGATTTTCTATGGATGCAAGATTAAAAGAAGTGAATAAAAAATCTATTATATATACAATAAACACATATACAACTTTGATATAATATTATATGATTTTTCGAAAATAAACTAAATTAAAAAAATTCAGTGATAAGGTCGTTTTAAACCACTCTAAAATAATCCAAAATATTAAAAAGAGGTAAATCTCCCACTAGTTTTCAAGTTAACCAAGAGGATTGAACATTTGACTCGAAAAAAGTTAACTCTAAAATGAGGGAGTTTTAATTACCGGTTATGACTAGTTAATTTTCACATTAAGTAAACTTCATCTAATTTAACTTTGAATTATCTGCTGCTGCAAATAAGCTCTCGATACATTAATACATGCAGATCATGTCAGTCACGCTCAAAGAATTTTTTTTTGCTAATAATTATTTCATAATAACTGAAATTTTAACGTTTCGGTTTACAGAGTAAAATTAGCCCCATGAAGTTGTAAATAAGGATTCTTTAAATATTCATTTAACGCATCGGCTGTTATAAGCAATTTAGTTGTTTCCCCTGTTCAGCTGAAATGGCAAGAATTCTGCTGAATTTTTCTTCATTCTTTGCCCTTCGGAACAGATTATCACGTTATCAAAGGTGGAAAGAAGTGGATACCTTTGGCGTAGTTTCGTGAAGTTTTTAAAATTCGCCAAAATCACACTAAAAAGCGACGATAACGGCAACATAGCGGACAACAAAATTACATGTATATACAGAATATACAGCATCACCACTTTAATAGCACCCACTTCTTTACAAGAACTCTTGTCTGTAATGATTTGAACATCTTCCTGCATATGAACTTCTCTGTAATAACCGATATCTTTTAGTGTGATTTTGGAGAATTTTGAAAATTTCGCCAAACCACGCTAAGGCGAAATACACACTTCTTTATTTTAACCATACATTGATACACACTTCATTGATACACACTTCTTTATTTTAACCGTTATCAAATGATAAAACTCGATATTCCTCATCATTTAGTCTTAGAACCTGATATATCAGGATACGTCTTGTTTATTACTGAGAATTTAATCTTCTTTCACCTGTAATTTTACATATTGAAGTATTTTCAACAATAATAAAAGTCTCACCGATCATAGAAAGTATACTTTTCAAAACTTTAGATAATTGTATTTACATATTTTGCGTGACTAAATTATTTATTGCACCATGCAAATTTCGTTTAGTGATTGACGTATTGATATGTGCGATAATTTCCTAAGTGGAAAATGAAATAACTGTAGTGGCGAGTTATCTAGAAAAGAAACTGGGTTTTGTTTATGCGATACGATTTGAAAATTCCTAAAAAACCGAACCGCTCAGTCGAAATTGTATTATGTTCAAAGGCTTATTTGATTATGATGAGTGCCCAAAGGAACTTTCCATCAACTATTACAATTTCGTCTAAAAAATCAAATTATACTCCAGCGTTTTCCAAATTTCATCAATATTTGTTTACCGACTTTTTCAGAAAAGTTAGGATTTTCCCTTTTCTCTCTAGCAGGAACAAATCTTTCGCAACGCATCCTTCCCTGTAAAATACAGAATCTGTCAATGTCGAATACTTTTTCTGCTTCTGAAGAAGAGATGATTTTTGGGAAAACAAAATGAAGCTTACTAATATTATGCAAACTACCTTATTTTACCCTAATTTGATATAAAATATACGGCATATCTATCATAATATACGGTATATCTATACGGCACATCTCTATCTTTACTAATACATATAGACGTAGAAATATTGTTCTATAACTTACTAAATTACTTAAGCTATTGCTTTATTTTACTTAAGTAAGTAACTACATAAGTAATAAGTAAATTATTCAGTAGTTTTACAGCTGAAAAATCCAATATTTTAGAATGTTTCTTGAAACGCGTAAATTCGAACCGTTAATTTTTTTTTACATTAAAAATTTATAACAGTTTTTAAAACAATTATAAGTTGATGCGATAAATAAAATATCTTGCATTTAAAAGTTAAAAAATATTAGATTATTTAAGCATCCAATAAAGTCCGTTGATTCAGAAACAGAAAAAGACAAATGAGAACCCACTCCCCTCGTCAACGCCTAAACTTTCCCCTCTCTCTGGTTTTCTGTATTTTGCTGTTTTATCTGTTTTATTAATTTGTTTCTAATTATGTCAAATTTTAGAATATTAACATTATTTCATTCCTGAATAATTAATCTATCATTCAGTTTACCAATATACTTTCTGATTATATCTTTAAATTTTGTTTAAATTTAATGGTTTATTTATCTGACGGTCTCATAGTTTTTCGCAATTAAATGTAGAAAAATATTGTTTACCATTTTACTTTAGTCTAAATAACTATCCAACCATCAAAACTAGAAATGTAATCAATTGTCTGTTATCAGAATAACAGCAAATTAGACCACATATAGAATATATATGAATAAAATAAAAATACTATTATTCATATCTTAACTTTAAATTTTGATTATATAGATTTTATCAGAAAAAAATATCAACATTACAGAGGCTGTTCGCACATTTTTTAGACGATTTTGGTAAGCGGTAATACAAAATCGTTTGCTGCAACAGAAATAATTGCAATTGAACTATGTTTTTAAAAGTCAAAATTATCGTCTGCGTCTTGAAAGTTTTGTTTTTATTCAAAATGGCGTTTTTAACAAAGCAGTGGTTCGAAGGCTACATTTATGCTCTTTCCGAAGAGAAATATGCATACTCCGTTATCCAAAAACGATGTGAGAGTCATGGTTTTGTGATATCTAAAGCGTCGATAGGTAATATCGTCAACAAGAAAGGGAAAAAAAACGTCAAATTGGAGCCTCAAGTGGGACAAAAATTCCAAACAAGTATCCAAGGAAAAAACGGACATCTTCGACTATTGCAAAGGTACGTTGTTTAATGTTAAAAGAAAATCCCCCTAGTCAAAGGACAGTTGCAAAATCATTAAAATGGTCGGTATCCACTGTAAACAAAATGATAAACGTTGATTTAAATCTTAAGAAAGCGAAAAAAACGCAATGTGCATCGTCTTCTTCCAAATCATATCGCTGAACGCAGGACACGCTACAAAATTCTATATGAGAAACACTTATCCAAAGAAAAATGGAAAACAGTTGTCACAATAGATGAATCATGGGTGTATTTAAATGACTGCAACAAAAAAAGAGCCATTTATTATCATAAAAGGGGAGAAAAAAATTTAAGTACATGGTTCAAGGAATCGAAAGAAAGTTTTCTAAGGGATTCATGATTGTTGCTGGTTTTTCTTATAATGGCAAGTTAAAAATAAAGAGAGTGGAAAAAAATGTCAAGATTAACTCCAAATACTATCGGGAACATATTTTATCGCCAATGTTTCTGAATGAAATACCATCGCTTTACCCACAGTGCCATCAATCTGTGAGACTCCATCAGGACAAAGCTAGCAGTCACACATCAAAATCCATTGTAAATTTCCTAAAAGAAACGGAACAAAAGACTGGTATCAAGGCCATACCCTTCACTGATATCCCTACTAAATCTCCCGATGTATCACCTATGGATTTTTGTGCTTTCAGACTTTTAAAATCTGCATTATCCAAACGTCGTCCCAAAACCCTTACAGGAATCTGGAAAGCTGTTCAGGAGGAATGGGATAGAATACCTCTTCTGACACTTCAAAAGGCATTATTATCCTGGGAATTGCGGTGTCGAAAGATAGTTCAGAATAAGGGATGTCAAATAGAACATTTAAAACACAAGAATTTTATGTAATTTAGTTTTGTGAATACAATATACATCGTCTAAAAAATGTGTGAACAGCCTCTGTAGTCTTGCAAACATTACCTAGAAATAATACAAATCTGAAAATATTGCTAGAAAATTAAAAGGAAATAAAATTTAAAGCACTTTTCACACTAAACGTGTTTTTTAAATTTTTATTTCCTATCAAATACTTCTGTAAAAGTATAACCTCAAAGCTCATGACGCTGGGTTATACTTGCTCAAGTGTGTTATTGGGAGCTGATTTGCTATAAATTATGGGCACTAAACTACTCGTTACACTAGAAAAAAAATACATTGAATACGCCCTAATGGGAATGGTCACTAATGCAAATATATACAGCTTAAAAGGTTCAAGGATGTTGGGCATATGTTACGGCCAATGTCCGAAGTCTGGCCAATTCATGAAACGGCTGGCCACTTCTAGCATTGGTCAAGTCACATGTCCAAAGAAATAATTGAGAGTTTACGACCACTTCGGGCTTTGGTCGGCCAATTCGAGATGCACCCGAAAATCAATAGCCAATTTGCGAATTGCCCAAGGAAAATAGTCCTTTTGTCTTTGATTCAAGTGATTTTTTCTACTTTGACTAAACTAAAGGAATTATCACAGTGGTAATAATGAGTTAGAACTGGTGTGATAAACTCCCGTAACTGCATGATCCGGCTCCGCATAACTTCTAGCTTTAGCCACTTTTTCTTGGAAAATTGCTGAACTGACCATTGATTGTCGGATGCATCGAGAATTGGTCGACCAAAGCCTGAAGTAGTCGAAAATTCTCAATTATAGCCAAGTGACTTGGCTAATACTAGAAATGGCTAGACATTTCGGGAATTGGCCAGACTTTGGCCGTAACATATATACACTAATGGACAAAAAAATTAGCGCACCAAGAAATAATTGCACGATCGTAACGAAACTTGCAATGAAGGTACATGTCGGGGAGATATGCAAATGATTAGAAATGCAGCGTGATTGCGCATTACGAATAGCCGGTAGAGGGCGTTGAACATCGTACTCTGTGGAGTATAAAACAGGTAACCAAAGCTTGTTTGAGTGTGCTGAATCATTTACAAAGGAAGAGCTGAGATAGACATGCCATTACGCCGTGTTCGAAGACAATATAAGCAGTTGTCGCAGTTTGAGAGGGGGAGAATCGTCGGGATGATGGAAGCTGGGTGGTCAGCTAGGCGAGTAGCTCGTCAATTAGGCCGCTCTGATTGTGTTGTGAGGAGGTGTTGGGACCAGTGGACCCGAGAGATGTCATGTACACGAAGACCAGGCTCAGGACGCCCTCGACAGACCAGTCGTCGAGAAGACCGCCACATCGTAAGAAATGCACGCGTACAGCCAACTGCTTCATCGGCCGCCATCCAGGCACAGGTAGCACCTTCACTAGGGGCCTCTGTGTCTTCTCGAACCATACGAAGGTGCCTGGCTGAAGGACAGTTGGTATCGCCGCGCCCATTACGTGTGCTGCCCTTGACGCCCACCCATCGACGCCTCCGTTTGGAGTTTTGCCGCGCACAAGGAAACTGGACTGCAGCGGAATGGAACCAGGTCGTCTTTAGCGACGAATCCAGATTCAATCTCGCCAGTGATGACAATCGTGTTCGTGTGTAGAGAGCCCGTGGTGAACGCTTCAATCCTGCCTTTGCTGTACAGCGACACATCGCTCCCACAGCTGGTGTGATGGTATGGGGTGCCATTGCCTACAATACACGGTCACCCCTAGTATTGTTCCGTGGCACCATGACAGCCCAGCGGTACGTTCATGAAATCCTGCAACCACATGTGTTGCCACTCATGCAACGGCTCCCAGGAGCCATTTTTCAACAAGACAATGCTCGGCCTCATACGGCAAGGGTGTCACAAGACTGTCTCCGCACTGTTAGTACCCTTCCTTGGCCTGCCCGATCCCCAGATTTGTCTCCAATCGAGGATATCTGGGATCATTTGGGACGACGAGTTGGGCATCCCACGAGTTTGAACGAACTAGAGGCAAGGTTACAGCAAATATGGAACGAAATGTCTCAAGACATCATACAGAACTTGTATGACTCAATGCCCGATCGTATCGCATCGTGCATTCACGCTAGAGGGGGTTCAACGGAGTATTAACTCCTCCGTTCTTTTGCCTTTTTCTCTGAAATAAATTATCCTTTTTCTTTGATTTTCTTATCATTTACTTATATCAAAGTAGTCATTACGTATGTGAAATTTCGTTTCATTTTGACGACTTCTTCTTGGTGCGCTAATTTTTTTGTCTATGAGTGTATTTACTTGGTACACTTTTTGCGCCCAGAACTTGATTTTAATGGCATTTTCTTTCTGCGCTTTATGATTTAAAAAGCAAACATACGGTCGCCATCAGTCACAAAAGTTTCAATACAGTAAACAAAATTTCAATATTGGAAGGAGAAAGTGCCGAAACAGGATATAAAGGTAAAAACAATTACGACCCCTAAGAAAGTAGCATTAAAAGAATTCAAACAATAGAGTATTTCAGCAGCAAAACAGAATTTAATAAGTTATATATAATTCCACTTAAGTCTTCATACAAATTATAAGGGGGGGGGGGGACTGTGTGATATTTATAAGTATTTTGAAAGAACACATTTTGGTTCTTGATAAATTGCAATCAAAGTATTCAGGAGAGTCATTTCGTTCCATGCCGTGTCCAAAGCATCTTTCAAAGAATTTTGGATCTTAGATTGAATATCCTAATCCGCTTATTTCATTCCACGTCATTATCAGTAAGATTTAAATCAGATGATTGGATTAGTGAATGAAGTTGATTTGAAACATGATATGAAAGTCGCATCTTTATAGATTCCGAGCAGGAAGTCTCGTTTATCGTTATCTTGTGAGAAAGTCTAATTGTTTTTATCGTTTAAGCACATAATTGCAGGTTATCTCTCCCGAAATGCCTTAAAAGAACCCTTATCCATACAACCATCAATGAAGATATCTTTATCTTTACGGATTGAATACCAAACCCTTCCATTAAGGTACCATTGACTCCCAAACCATTTCGTAGTCTTCTTCATGCTTGACTATTGGAACAAAATTTCTTCCATTTTCTTTCCTTAATTTGTTTATATTCAATTTTTTTCCATTTCTAGCATCACAATCGAATATATTAAATTTTCTTTCTTTAGTGAAAAGCATTGTTTCCGAAAATTTTAAATGCTTTATTATGCACTCTTTTGCAAACTGTTATCATTTAAAGTTAATTCGATGAAAATCTCACTCTCTAATTTTTATCTCTCTACCGGCCGGCTGTACCCATCTCCGCTTTTTTGACCCTGGGCTTGGGGTGCCATACAGCATATGTCTCAGTCAGGTGGTCAACCCCCAGAGTTTAGTACCTGTCCTCATTTTATCGACCCACTCAAGGGATGAAAGGCTGAGTCAACCTTGCCCAGTCGCAGGGTCGAACCCTGGACCTGTCCTCATTTTATCGACCCACTCAAGGGATGAAAGGCTGAGTCAACCTTGCCCAGTCGCAGGGTCGAACCCTGGACCTGTGGGATGGCAGCTTAAAGCATTTAACCACTACGCCACCCGGCGTCTTTATCCAATATACTTTATCGTAATAAATGGAAAAACTGAAGTAACTTCTGATGATTTCGTTATGAACGATTTTACCGAAAGCTTGTCGAATTTTTTCAGTCCGTGCACTTATTCTAAGATTGGCTACCCAGTTTTTTTTTTGTTTTTTTTTAGTATCTAGTGAACCAACCCAAGGGGTTCCACCAATCCTAGGTGCGTCTATTCAATTAAAATAACTTTTTAGCAAATTTCCACCCCTCTCCCCCCCAAAAAAAAAGAAAGTCATTTATTATTTACCACGAAACTGTAGGGCAATGATGTTTTTTAAGGGAAAAGGTCTCATTCAAAGCGCAAACTCAGTCCGTTTGAAAGCTTCCGTTTTTATGGTGGAAAAGGAAAATCGTGGTTACTTACTACGTGCAGTCAGTGGCGCACCCAGGAGGGGGGCAAGGGATCCTGCCCCCCAAAGAAATAGAAATTGCATTATGAATATTGAATTTGCATTATAAATATTTTTATCCGTTCCACTCCCTCCCCCCCCCCCAAGATAAAATCCTAGGTGCGCCACTGCGTGCAGTACACGAATTTTATCCGTGAGTTCGTCTTTCATCAGCCTGTGCTGTCACTTTTGGCATCACTGTCGCAGTTTTCCCAAAGGAATAAATCAATTTTTGTTTAGGTAAGAGTTTTACAATTCTAAATCATTACGGTAGGTGTATTATTTTTATTTAGATTCTAATCTGTTCTTGCTTTTACACACTTTTGACTGAGGGATGTTTCTTACTGTTCTCCATATTTTTCTTACAAATTTCGTTTTTGTTAAATTGAACCTTTAATTGGAATAAAATTATGGCAAAGGCCTTTTAGTGTTTTGTCATGTCTTTAAATGCCTTTTTAGAGAAAATAGGCAAGGTTCGAATGAGGGGTGGATGGGTGTCGCAGGATGCGTGGAATCCATTGAAAGAAGTTGCGACTCGAAAAAGGTCGGGACACTCTGACCTAGTGTCTTTAGAGATCAGTACTTATGGCATTCCTGAACGAGATTTCGGATATTCTTTTTCCAAAGATACATAACACACTTGACATTTCTGAACTTGGCATATTTAACTTCAGATTGTTTTAAAATTAAAAAAAAATTTTCATTTCTTTTTTCGAATCTCCATAATGAAATTTCGGATTCCCTCGAAGTAGATCTTAATACACTCACTTGACATTTCTGAACTTGACATATTTAACTTCAGATTTATTATTATTGTTATTATTTAATTATTATTGTTGTTGTTGTTATTATTTTATTTTTCACGAAGCTCCACAATGAAATTTCGGATTCTCTCTCAACCTTTTTCTTAGATCGAAGCCATGACTTTTCCCAGACAAATTCTACAAAAACATTTCCAAACCAAAGGATGTGTTGAACTGATATTCTAGTTAATGGTGGAAGATGCAGTTACACGAGGAGTTGAGAACTGTCATGCAAATATTTTGGAAGTACAGACTTTTGTGGCATTCAATTTCATGATATTTGTGTACTTTTCAAAACTAGTATTAGGTATTCGCCCTTTGTTATTCACCGCGAAGTCGTGCTGGTTACTTTATTGTTGGAGTACCATTCATGTGAGCCAGCATTACTCCCTATCAGGGGACAACACGGTAACGACCAAGCCTTATTCGGGATTGGAACCCAAGCCCACTGCGAGGAAGCTGACGAATCTAACCACTATACCATATGGGCGGTGCTAAACAGAAATGTAAGAGATGGAAAACTAGATCGTTATTATACTTCGTATTTCGCAATCCACAGTGATGAAGTGATATTATAGAAGAAAAATTATCCTAATGATTCTTTTTTTCCCTTTTTTTTAAAATTTATATTCCTCCGTCTTGGAGGATGTATGCAGTAAAATTACTTTAAGTGTTACTGAACACCTTAAATCAATCCCGTAAATAATAGGAAATCAATCAGAAACATACGCAAGATTTCAGCTTGGAAGGGGCTGGACAATATTTGTTGTTGGATCCATGTCTAATAAAGAGATACATTTAAATATCGAAACGCACGCCTTTTTCATGTTTGGAAATAGTTCAAGGAATTAAATTACCACTTAACTGTGTAATAGAACTACATTGGTAATTTTGATCAATATGACATCACCAGAATTTTTTGCAGCTCCTTGTATAATTGCATTGCAAGGTATAGTAGCCATTGAATTAACGTTCGTTTATCAAGCCTATTGCTATAATATTATAGGCTTTATGCATATATATATATAATATAACTTTTTTTTAAAATGACTAATGGTTAAAGTCCCAAATACAAAAAAAAAAGAATGTATATCATTTAATCGAAAACTTCGAAAAAAGGAATATGAGTTTTACATAGGTCTCATATGCCCATTATTTAATTTCAATATAATTGCTCCTGAATTATAACACAACACTACATTAACCTTCCCATGCCTAAAAGACTAAATGAAATAAAAGTGTTCAAATGATAAATTTTACTATTGTCCGCAATTAAACAATGTTTCAACGATTAATACGTAATGAAGAAACACTTCTCCAGAGCTACGCTTTCATTATATAGGACGTTTTAACTATCCGTCATATGTATCAACAGAAATAAAAAAAAGTTTCAAACATAAGTAAATTATTCACATTGTCACCGAAGAATGCTCTCTAGAAATACTACTGGGGAACAAGATTTTTCGTGACCGTCTGTGTTTTGGAATATTCTCTTCTTTATCCTTCAATTTGGAGAATTTATGATGTTTGGAACATCATAGGAACGAATATTTCGTTTTCGTTTGCCTCCCTCAATTTCTTTCCTAATGACCATTTTATTGTTGGAGAGACCCATTCTCTATAGCCCAAGAGATAGCAAAATAATTGATGCATAAGACTGTAGAGAAACGATTAGAAGAAACGATTAGATCAAGATTATCAAATTACAGCCATTATTAGATACAATATTTCGATATTAATAGCCATCATCAGATTTGACAAATAGGGTGAAACCTCTATCTATCGTTTTTAAAGGGACTAGTTACATTAAACGATAAATGCTGGAAAACTGTTGATGCATACTGCGAGAGCATACAAAGAAATATCATCATCGGGACTGGATAAAGTAAACGATACATAAGGGAAAACGATTACTCGGGAAACGATCGATAGAGAATCCACTGTAGATAAATAGGAGGCTTTAACCCTTTTTGCCCCTTCCATAGGTGAGCAGGGCAGCCCAGAGAGGGGGGCAACTGGGGCACTTTGCCCCAGGCTCCTAACTGCCGGAGGACCCCCCCCCCCCCAAAAAAAAAAAAAAATTATTTATTTATTAGATTTTATCCAAAAGAAAATTCTGAAACTTGTACCGTACTTTAAAATTCAAAATAATCTCCGGAAAAAGGGGCCCCCAAAAATATAAAAATATTATTCGATTAATTAGATTTCTCTTACTCCAAAATAGTCTTCTGAAAAATACGCGATTTAGTTTTAATGAAAAATATAACTGTTCAGTCCTAACTGCTATAAAATTACATTCTCTCTAATAAATTGAAGACAGTACTAACTACTAAAATAGATAGAAAAAAAGCTTCGTGGATGGAAGATGTCATATTTATTGGAGAATATAACAAGAAGTAGTTGAATGAAATATAATAATTATGTTAATCATTCATGGAATAAAATTTTAAGTATGAGTAACTTAATTTGAATGTGTCTCTTTCCATTTTTTATTTTTCTTGGTGCACCCAACAGAAGTTTGCCCCAGGCTCCGTAAAGTCTCTGGGCAGCCCTGTAGGGGAGCCACTGAAAGCAGCAGCTTATCTGTTATGTTATTGTTGGACAAAGTCGAAAATATCGCTACTACGCCATTAGCCTACAAGTTGATTAAAAATATTTTAGTGCACTTCGCTTGTCCATATGATCAGCGACAAATGTCCGTTGAAATTCACAATTGCATTCAGCTTGCTGTGCCGAGCAGATCAGGGACGGATTTACATATTTTTATGCCCTAGGCCAGTGGTCGGCAAACCACGGCTCGCGAGCCACATGCGGCTCTTTGGCCCCTTCAGTGTGGCTCTTCCACGAAATAACCACGTGCGGGCGAACACGTATAGTGCGATTGAAACTTCGTGAAGATTGGTTTTCTTATTTCTGTTTTTACATACTTAGTTGATGTTTATGTGTCTTTAGGCGAGTGCTCTGAAGCGACTTAATGAGAAAACATTTCCAGAAAGATTAAATGTCAACGCGTACCGTCAAGTCGTATCTTTGCATCGTGTTGTACAATGTATTTACTTCCGAGAGCGTGTCCCCGCAGGAAAGAATGGACTAGTCAAAATGTCTTCGAATATAACCAACCAGTAAGTCGAAGATCTTAAATCGGTTTAAGCTTTATCAATATCAGTTAGAGTCTCGTGACATAAATGGTACAGCGTAAGTTTCACTTTTTGTACGATTTATTTTATCTACAGGTCCTAAAGAAGAACATTTAGGATTACTGCGACTCAAAGGTCAAACACGTGGCGAGGATACAGCAAATGCTGTAACTGAGTGCATTGAAAAACATCATATTCAACTCGATAAAATTGCCTCAATTTCAACAGACGGGGCGAAAAGAATGACCTGCGTAAGAAACGGGTTTGTTGCTTTTTTGAAGGAAAAATCACGAGATACTTACAATGACTCCATTACCATTGTATCATTCATCAAGAACTTTGCGCGCAGAAATTTCCAGAAGAAATTTGCAAAGTTATGGAATGGTTGATTAAGATTATAAACTCCATTATAGCTAAAGTTCTTAATCATCGCCAATTTAAAGAATTTTTAGTTAAAATGGAGAGTGAGTACGCAGATCTTCTGCTGCATAACAAGGTACGTTGGTTATCAAGAAGAAACGTTTTGAAACGTTTCGCTTCCTTAAAAACAGAAATTAGAGCATTTCTCCTTGAGAAGGGTGTTCACTATTCAGAACTAACGAACGATCAGTGGATCAAAAAATTTATTTCGTGGTAGACGTTACGTCTACCATCTAAATCAGCTTAATCGTAAACTACAGTGGAAAGGAAACACACTTTCTTCGATGTTAGAAGAAGTTATTTCATTCTAAAACAAATAATCTATTTTTGCTCAAGATTTTGTTAGAGAAACTTAATTCACTTTCCAAGCCTGTTGAAACATCGCCAAGAAAATAATTATGATATTGACATTTGCTATTTCAAAACAACAGTTTTAAATATGAGGAAAGCTTTTCTGAACAGGTTTCGGGAAGTCAGAAACAGCAAAGCGACGCTAGCTTTTGTTAAAAAACCTCTTAATGCTACTAATAACATAATTAAGTTTTTCTCCCTTTAATATTGACATTGGCAACATTTAAATGCAATTGCTGGATTCAAAAAACAAAGAATTGGGGAACTCGAAATTTGAACGTCTTTGTGCTGATATAGAAATATTGGAGAAAAACAAATGTGAAGCATAAGTGGTCGGCTTTGAAAGGCCTGGAAGATATGTTGATTTTTAACACTTTTTACTGAAATAGTATTCCTGTCTCATATAATCATCGGGTCTACATATTCATACGAACAATCATTTTTGAGCATGAATCTTATCAAGAGTTAATTGAGAAGTTGTCTTATTGATGAGAACCTGGAATCGTGCCTAAAATTAAAAACAATATACTCTCCTGACTTACCCAAACTTTCCAAGGAGATGCGAGGCAATTGTTCATATTAATGTTTGTCTTTCAATGTCGTGATTTAATTATATGGATACCTTACAATTTAATTTTATCAATAAATAATATCGATATTAAGTATGATATCAAGTTTTATTCAACGCACCTATAGTTTAACTAAGACTTAAAAGTGTAAGTAAAGTTTATTAAGTTAATTTTAGGGAGCGCTGTGAAGTCAAAGAAAGTGTAGTGTCGAGGATTGAGAAAGGTATGTTGAGATGGTTTGGACATATATAGAGGTTGAACGAAAGGAGATAGATGAAATACACTCGTCAAAAGTGAAATTGAAACACCATGAAGGAATGCGCGTAGTGATGTGACAATAACAGGATCGGTAGATGTCAGAGACATATGCAAATGATTAAATGCGCGTGCGCATCTGGTCACATGATACCCAGTTTCTGGCTATAAAAGCCAGTAGCTGGCTCTCTCTGTTTATGCTATCAATGACAGATTGTTATAACGGAACATGAAGAAGGGTAGAAAATGCCTCGGAGACATCAGCGAGCTGAATACCAGCAGTTATCGTCTGAGGAACAAGAACGTATCCTAGAACTGCAGGAGCTCGGTTTGTCGATGCGCGCAATTGCCAGTCGTGTTGAACGGGACGTCACTACAATTCAGCGATGTGGGGCACGATGGACGCAGGACCATCAGAGAACACAGCAAAGAGGCAGTGGATCATCAAGGTGAACGTCAGATGGCACTGATAGGCAAATTCGGCGAATGTTTCGTGGGGACTCGTTGTTCGCCACGGCAAGTCATATTGAAACCTACCTACCATTATCACATGGGACATCTGTCTCCTGCCAAACCATCCGTAACATTTTGCACGAGACAGGGATGTGCGCACGGCGTCCAGCCACTGGGGATACTTTAATCACTCGACACAGAGCTGCCCGTCTGGCTTGGTGTCGACGTTATCGTCACTGGACGAACTAATGGCATCGGGTATTGTTTTCAGACGAACTCCAATTTTGTTTATAGAGGAATGACGGCCGTGGACATGTGTGGCGGCTTCCCGGAGAAAGTTACCTGCCAGCTCATATCGTCGAACGTCATACCGGCCCCACACAGAGCTTCATGGTTTAGGGTGGCATCATGTTCGGACAGCGGACAACTCTTGTGCATATTAATGGCAGTTTAACATCGGCCCGGTAGGTAACACATGTTGTTATGCCTGTGGTTCGGCAACTTGTGCAGGCCGACCGTGGAACGTTATTCCAGCAAGACATTGACCGGTCTCATGTCACACGTCACACTCTGAACAGCCTCAATGGAATTCACATCCATCCCTGGCAGGCAGCCTCACCCGATCTCTCTCCCATCGATCATGTGTGGGCTGCCATCAGACTTGCGAGACACAGGGCACCGCAGCCGCATACCGTAGAGGAACTGAGAGCTGCAGTGGACTTTGCTTGGCAAGGAATATCTCAGGAGACCATTAATAGCCTCATAGACAGTATTCCTCGCAGTTTAGAGGCCTGTATAGCTGCCCTGTATAGGTGGCCACATTAAATACTGAATAAACAGTTTAATTTATCATTGTTTCTTCAATCATCTGCATATTAGAGATGCGACATCGATGTCGATGTTTTCAAAACATCGATATTTTGATAAAAACATCGATGTTTTAAACATCGATTTATTGAAGCCGATGTTTTTTTTAACATCGATGTTTTGTGCTCGATGTTTTCCGTTGTCTCGGTGTTTTTTTTAATGAAAAAGTACCGTAATAAAAAAAAATTACCACGTAGCATAATTTTTACACTCAGTAAATGTAAATCTGAATTCTGAAAAGGACGAATACAAAAGAGGGAATGATTCCTTAGCAAACAGACAAACGGTAATTAACAACCAATGAACCAATCAGAGCGCTTGGAATGTTCCTGACACTCCAGAACCTTCCATGGGGTTTTATTTTACAAATAGTATATACACGAGTACATCCATTTAAGTCTTTGTTTTGTTCTGATTTTATATAAGTTTATGTTAATATTATTAGTAAGATGCCTCCCAAAAGTACCGTTTGGAAATATTTTTACAAAACCTCTGACAAATTGGCAAAATGCAATATTTGCCTTAAGTCCCTCAAAACTTCTGGCAATACCACGAATTTATCTGGACATTTGAAGGCAAAACATGGCGGTATTTACAACGAGAATTTTGAGTCATCAATGTAGCCCAAAGCAACCAAGTTTTTGTCATTTGTGTCTGCCCAATCAGAGAGTAAAATTAAATCACCCCCTCCCCCCCACGACTAACGGAAGTAATATTAATGTTAGAGATTACTAAACCAGTTTTAAAAAATGGATGTTCTAAAACATCGATGTTTAAAAACATCGATGGTTTTTGTGCGATGTTTTATTAGCATCGATGTTTTAATATTGAATATCGATGTCTCAAAACATCGATGTTTTGCTATCGATGTCGCATCACTACTGCATATGTGTCTTAACTCTACCGATCCTGTTATTTTCACATCGCTGCCTGCATTCCTTCATGGTGTTGCAATTTCACTTTTGACGAGTGTAAGTATACAAGACGAGTGTGGATGGGAGAGTTGGAAGCGAACGTACCTCAATGAGATTGAGGACGTTTTTAGAAAAGTCCAGCTTAGGAGTATCCTAATTAAGTTAATAACAATGCACCTACCTATATAGTTTAAATTTTAAAAAAAAATGGCTCTCAAAAGAAATTTCAATCATTGTGCTGTTGATATTTGGCTCTGTTGACTAATGAGTTTACCGACCACTGCCCTAGGCCATAGCACCATTTTGCGCCCCCTTCCTTCCATTTAAATTTTTCACTTATAACATTAGATTTAATATACAGTAAGAGTTTTTGAAACATATATACTTAATAAACATTCGAATAACATATTTTTAATAAAACTTTTCTACATAATTTCTTCTAATTTATCTGAAAATTACAATTAAAATTTTTCCCTTCAGGCTTTCGCCCATGAAAATTCTTCAAATGTTTCATTGAAGTCAACAGATCTTGTTAAATCTGCTTCAATGCAAAGAAGGGCCAAGGCATTTAGTTTGTCTTGTTGCAGCAAATATCTTAAATGATCTTTGATTCTTTTTAGGACAGAAAAAGATCTTCTGCAGAGGCATTTGTGGCAGGTGGGCACACAAACATTCTCAATACGATATCAACATTTGGATACACTGTTTGTAATCCACTTTCACGTAGCCACTTGCAAATTGCTAAGGGACTTTTCGAACCAATGCTGCACTCAGTTATGTGAGATTTTAGATGTTACAGTTCATCACATAATGCAGGCTCCAAATCATCTTTAAAAATTGTCTGTAAATTTCTTCCCTCTTCTTCAGCTCAGGAGAAGTCAGTGACCAAATTTTCGTAATTCCTTTAAATTTTTCACCGAGCTCTCTATAAGCTTGTGACCTTTTCTCAAGCTCTGCTTTCAGTTTGTCCACAATCGTGAAATAGGTATTAACTCTAAAGATATCACGCCCGTTTAAATTAACTTCGCCTTCACGTTTTTCGTCATCTTGTAGTTTTCTGGAAACCTAACGCTTTTCATCACGCTCGTGAACTTTCTTTTCAGAAATATCCAGAGTTTTCATATATATCAAATTGTTCTCGCAGTTCTAACAAGAACTTCACGAGGGACTGAAGAACTGTGCTCTACAAGTATCATATCTTGCCGACCATCGTGTCGTGGAGAGGCTTTTTGTGGTAAGGATGCTATTTTTCTTCAATGCTTTCCACCTCGCTGAAGACGACGAGAAAATATTATAAAGTTCTTGAAGCAAATTAAAAAACGATGTGGCTTCAATGCAGCAATCTACAGCATGTTTGCCCACTAAATTTAAAGAGTGTCCTGCACAAGGTATGAAGGATGCAAGAGGAGAAACTTCAAGTATCCTAGCCTGATGATCTGAGTAAACACCAGCCATATTAGCTGCATTATCATTTGATTGACCACGACATTTCAAGATATCAAGGTGGAGATCAGTGACAGTCTTAATAACAGCTTCAAATATTTCATGGGCTTTGTGGCCAACGTTAGGTAAAAATTTTATAAATCTCTCAACAGGTTTCCCATTTTCTTTCACATATCGCAAAGCAAACGACAGCTGATCCACGTGCGAGATATCAGGAGTTGAATCTACAACGAGGGAATAGTACTTTGATGTTTTAGCTTCATTAGCAATATGCGTTAGTACTTTTTTAGTTAGGAGCTCGATGAACTCATCACAAATTGTAAATGAGAGATAGGATGTCTGTCCACTAGCTGGATTCCTTAATTTCCTGATGTGATCAGCCAAACACAGAAATCAGATCCAACACAGAAATCACAGATCCAACACAGAAATTGTCTCCAACATCAGCATGTAGTTGCCATTATTATTAGAACCAAATATTTCATTTCGACCTCTAAACGGCAAGCGACGCGAAGCAAGAGCTTTAATTACTACAACCACTCTGTGTAACACATTTCTCCAGTGTTCAATTTCTTGATCAATCATTTTAGTTAGTTGCAGATCGATTCTTCCAAGTTTAGCTCCTCTATGTTTTAAAATTAGGATGTTATTTCTATGACAAACCGAATTTTCGTGTTCCTTCAGTCTAGATGATACGTTTTTCCAGTCATTAAATCCATTTCTTACAAAAGATGATTCAGTCTTTGTACCAGAATGGAATAAAAGACAAGGTCCGCAGAAGACACTTCCTTTACTTTCTGAATATGCTAACCAACCTCGGTCTTGCGCATCACCGTTTACTAGTTTGCGGCTAAAGTAACTACCATTAAATGACCAGCTTCTATCGCCGTATTGCCTCTTCGACTTTGAGAAATCTACATTTTTATTCTGAATAAGACCATATTGAGATACGTAATCACGTAAGTCATCGTTGATAACCCAGTGTGCTGGATCTGGATCATAAGAAAATTCTCGATGCTGTTTGGTAGAAGAAGAAGACTCTGAGGTTGAGGTCAGCAGACGTTCAGTGTGTAGAAGCTCTTTTTGCTCCCCATTCACGAATTGTGCAGCTTCTACAACTTCCTCGCTATTTACACTACGTTTTTTCATTACAACTTCATTTTCTTGAAAATCTTCAATCAAATTTTGTTCCCGTGGCTGAATTTCAGAGTTTTCATCGGGAGAAGATGATAATAACCATTGTTTGAAGACTTCGCTGCTTTTCTTTCTATCCTGCATTCTCACTTTTGCTTCCTTTCTGTAGTCTGACCCACATTTTCGTTTTTTTGGCTCATTCATTTCCACTCCTGAAAAAATATTCTTTTGTTAAAAAAGATTAAAAAAAACCATGCCAGTTGTAAGAAGCTTGATTTAAGGGCTCGTACACACATTGAACAAAGATCGCTGTAATTTTTTCCCGTCTTTTTCTTTTTGTTTGATTATTCGTTTATCATTTGGTTCGTTTTATGAATATTTTTTATTTTCTTTATTTTAGTTAATTATGTTTTCGCAATTTCAGAATAGTCCATAGATTAAAAGTTAATCCTCTGATCAAACAATTTGGGACACCCGGTATTAAGACTTTTATTGTAAACTTTATATAGTAAAATAAATTCTTGAAAAAAGTCCCCTACGAAAATATTGTTTTGGAACAACCTTAAAACGTTAAAGAAAAAAAAAAGAAAAAGAAAATCAAGTACACTCATTAAAAAATTAAACAAAATGATAATGATAATAGTATTAATAAAAACATTTTTCAAAGCAAATCAAGTTAATATTAAAGATAAATTAAAACTAAACTCACCTTATAACTGCTAATATTGAAGACTTTAGATCTGGATATTACACGATAGAAAAGGTGTTTGTTTAAAGTAGCAAGAAATGTTCATAGGTCCAGATGAAAAAACTGACTGAAATAGTAAGCTCACAACAACAATTTATGTTTTGTATACTGCAAAAGGTTGACAAAGCACTCAGCCAAAATGAACTTGCAGATCACACTCTAATGGAAAAACAAGTCTCATTTCGTATCAAAACCAAACACGGGGCCTGTCCTTTAACTCCTTGAGACTCCATCCGTTCTTTCCTTCCTTTTAATTCCCTCTCAACCGGAATTCGTACGCGGTCCCCTTAGATGTTCACCTTTAGGAACTCTGATTTGCCCAACTTATGGCTCCTACCAGGGAAAAATTTAGAAGAAAAGAACCGACAAATATTTCGGTTCCCTTTGACAAAATTAACTGTCTTTTCTAAGACGACCCATTCAGGTTGCAGACACTCTGGCGGTTTCCATATAATAGTCTATTTTACTTGAAAGAAACACCTTGCACAGAAAGACACCCTAGCCGGTGTTCACACAATGATTCTTTCACCTTGAAACATTTTCTAAACCTGGAGGGTGCCATCGTTCGTTATATCACTCTCCTTTGACAACGGGACGGCAATTACTTGACAGATGACGATGGGTTGGGAGTTTAAAAACCGTTAGTCTTCATATCGGACTGCCCCTGGTCTGAAATCTGTTTTTGGAGGAAAAAGCGAGGGCTGTTTGCTCTTTGTCAAATGTATCGAAAGATACAGCGGAAGTTGTCTTTTGTGAGGTTCAAGTCCGACTGCTTTCTGCAATCATTATCCCTTCAAATTGCAAGAATTCTTAACCTGCTTCTCGTTAACTCATAATGGATGTTTGGGAAAAGAATGAAAGAAAAAGAAGGAAAAAATAATTAGTCAGTTGACGAAAAAGTTATCTCAAAATGCGTATATTGCAAATAACATTTTTAGCGAAACTAAGAATATATAAATAAAAATGGAAAAGAAAAAAAATTGAACTTTCTCGTTTTATATCGATAAAAATTTTATAATTTGGTTGTTACTTCTTCTAAATTTACGCCCTCTTAACGGCTGCGCCCTAGGCCTTGGCCTAGGTTGGCCTTATGGGAAATCCGTCCCTGGAGCAGATGTCTTCGTGATCGGCATTTATTTGTAAATGTCTACAGGAAATTTAATTACATAGGTAATTTCTCTTTGTACAAATTTTATAAATTTTTTAACCATCTTTCAGAAGACCTTGATATTTTTAATATGTTCTTTATTGTTTTTAAGGCTAAATGTTTGCAACTTCTGTATTCGTAATTCATGTATTGTTTTGTGCATTGTATGTGTATATATTGTTTATGTAGCTTTGTATGTTTGTTTTGGTGTTTCTTTTGTCTGTGTATTTTAAGTTGTATCTTCATGCAACACTGTAAATGGAATTTTCTGTGGTATGCATTTTGAATAAATAAATAAATAAATAAATAAAATTATGTCCAGAGTAGAAATAAAACTCACATGGGCGAGTCTCTGATACCAGTGTTGTAAATTATGGACAGACATCATCCGGCTGAAATAGGAATGTTTTTCCTGGTACACGTGATCGAGGCAGTAACTAACATTAAAATCTTGATACGGCTACTTAAAGGGTTAAAAAAAAGATCTAAAGTCACCCAGGTCGTAAAATCCAGGCTCTAAAACCCTGTTTGTTGATTTCAGAGTTCTTCACTGCCAGCTTGCCCAGCCATCTGCGATAAATTAAAATACAAATGGTGTCATCTTTCTCTGAGACAAACCACACAGTCCGCATAAGAGATGGGAAGTTCCTGTCCGCCCAGTTTTCACATCTGACAGCAATGTCATCAGGACACGGGACAAACGAATCCCTTTCTCTCCGCAATTATAGTCTACACTGTATAATAATAGACGTGTAGTGGTTAATAATTGTACGTCGGCGTTTTTCCCCTTTTCTTTCCTGCCCACCTCTTTTCTTAATAGTTTTCGTCAAAATAGCTCTTTTTTTTTTTCGTATTCATTGCTTACTAGTATTGCTTTCATGTTTTGGGGGCGTTTTCGAACGACGCGGACTCCCATCACTCACTTCCTCGCGTTCCCTTGATAGATGGAAAAGTAGCGTGACAAAAACCATGCACGCTCGTTTCGCATTTCTGCAGTAAATTTGTGGGTCAGCATCAACTTTTTTTTTTCCTTTACATCTACGGGCTCGATTCGGCTTCTGTGTTCAGTTGTTGCCGAAGGTAATATTTAAAGCGAAAAATCTTCTAGTAGAGTTTTCGGGTTGAAATATTTAAAAATCCTTTCTCCTACCCTGTTCCTCTTTGTTATGTATTTCCGACATTTTATGGTGCATATACACTGGTGCAGAGTTCTCTGCCTGTGCCTTGGGGAATCCAGTGATTTATGTTTACTCTGTACTATGCGTGGATCGCCTCCTCTGGCGGTCCATCAAAGAAAGGGTGGGGAGTCAGCAGGTCATATGGTGTCGAGCGGGGTCGGGAGAGACACCACATCAAAGAAACCTTGAGGGTGGGAATGGGGGTGGTTCTAAATACCGTGTCTAATGTTACCGTGACTAATGTGATGACAGGAGTCGGGGATCTGCAGGCAGAGAACTCTGCACCAATCTATATGCGCTATTATAGTTTCTGTCCCCACCCCCCTTTGTGTGTGTTTGCGTGAGATAGCCTTTTCCTGCTAGAAACGTCTTCCAAACTTGTATATATAGCAGGATATTTTGTGTGATGCTAAAATGGCTGATGCTTAATTCCGAATATAGTTAAACGTCACAAATCTTCAATCCTAATGTTAAGGCTGCTGTGTACTAACCCTATTGGATTCGCTCCCCTCAGTGTTAACCTATGGAGAAAATATGTCCAAGGATTGCCGATTTGGGTTTAAAGATTTTTTTTTTAATTGCACTCCGTAATAGAGAAAGAAATTTTACACCTTGTAGCATTTATTTAAAATAATTGCAAGATAAAAATAACTTTTTATATACCATGTTTTTAAATTTTCTGTTGAATTATATAAACTAACACTTCTATGTATTAATAAATACTTCTATGTATTAATAAAAAAATTTTTTGATGAATTATCCCATCAACTTGAAAGAAAATGAAGTTAACTGGAAGTTAACTTGCGTTTAACTTTTCGTTCCCGTTCCGGCCGATAGATAGCTGCACCAGTCCACAAAACAAAATTAACTGAGAATAACTGAAAATTAATTTAATTCTGCTTAATGATGGCTAAAAGTATTAAAATAATGCATTGTCATCGTGTCCTGGGCTATTCTAAAAGTTTCAAATGTCTAGCTAGTCGGGAAGTTAGTTAAAAATCGATTGCAAGATTTGTAAGGGACAAACACAGAAACAAACAAGAAAGCAAGTTAATAAAAACATGGTAAAAAAGTAAATAATATTTTAAAGTTTAAATTATTCGGGGGAAAAAATCTGGTTTAGTTTGTTTTAAACGCTCATCAATTCCTTTGGTGGACGAAATTTATAAAATGAATCCCGTTGCAAGGTGCAGTAAAGTCTGACTATCTGATAGTTGGACTATCTGAAAATATCATTTTTATTTGATCATCAATATTTGCATAGCTGTAATTAATAGACACATTTTCTTCATAGGTTAACATTGAGGGGAGTGAATCCAATGGGGTTAGTACACAGCAGCCTTAAGCTATGTGGACTTCTTCTCACCTTATTTCTCATTATTTTCTGGGAGGAAATTCACTTTTTTGAAATCTGTGTTCTGTATGTGAAAACAGATCTTTTAACACAATCATGCAATGAATTTATATCAATTAAATCCTCGTTTTTTCCAAAAACTCTTCAATTCAATTCCTAAAAAAGCAATTTTAGTTTTGCAGAGGTAGAAATCAATAATTTTAAACCTTGTAAAAAAATAACTGCGGAAAATTTTAAAACTTAAGCGCTCTTCATTTTAATGTCTATTTTCATAAGCAAAAAATAGAATTCAAATATTTTTACTAGAATTCAAATATATATAACTAGCAAACTCGCGTTTGCTAGTTTGTGATTAGAAAAGTACCAAGAGGAAAAAATCCCTATAAACATTGGAATTGAAGTTCTGGGAAGTCAACTAATGCGACCGCCTTAATCATTAAAAAATGTATTTTAGGTACATATTTGAAGTACTTGAATTTCTGCAATGCTTTTTGCAAAATATGTCAAAACTACAAGCGGAGAAAGCACCTCACAGGAACAGCTGTGCAAATACGATTTTTTTTTCCCTCCTTAGTTGGTCCAGTGGGCTATATAAAACGATTCAAAGAATTTTTCTCCGCGTTTATAAATTGATATGCCTATAGCATGTCTAATCTTGCTACTGCGAGGTTCCCATGTATTGCCATATGCTCAAATGACAATCATTGAGCTCAAAATTACATCTTGACGTTTTTAATGACTGACAATTGTCAACATGATGATCGCATAGTCAACCGTGATAGGTTTAAAGAATTCCAGGCATGAGTGTGTGGCTTTACTGGTAGTTTATCGGTCATGTTAGATTTAAGATCCTATAACAGAAGTGAAACCTATGCATGACTGATCTTTCAACACTTTATGAAGTAAGCTTTTACAGGAATGCCCGCAAGACTGCGTTTTAAAATATACTTTTTTTTAATGTAGGCAAACTTGGCAATAGAACTGAAAAGAAAGCAAAAATTTAGAAAGAAGGGTCCCCTGTACTACAATAAAATTAGAAATACAGTCAAACCCCGTTATAACGAACTTCAAGGGACCAAAAATTTTGTTCGCTATATCCGGTGGTTCGCTATATCCGAACCATTAAGAAAAATGTTAGAGTTGACAAAATGTATAACTCATTAGTTGCTATTTATATTCAATAATGATGTATTGAAAGAATCATAAAATCTATTAAAAATGATCATTAATAACTAAAATCGATTACATTAAACTGACACAAAACTAATTAAATTAACTAAAAATGAATACAAATGGAAATAAATTCATTTTATCTTTAATAGTTGTTCACTGTTTTGATGCATTTTAAAATCATTTTATGAATTTCTTTGTTCAACACATCAAATGACTCCAAGACTCTTTCTTCCACTGTATGTGTTGACAAAAACTTATTAATTACACTCATCGCTGCTGTAGCATCTGAGATAGTGGAGATTTCGTCATTTAAATGCTCCTCTTCATCAGCATCAGAAGCAGAATCTTCGATTTCAGAATGATTCATTTTAATTTCTTCCGTAATATCTTCATTAGTCAGATTTTCACATGTAATGACTTCACCATCACATGTTTCGAACAATTGTATGTCACAATCTGAGAAGGATGAAATTTTGTGCTTTTCTATCCACATCGCGATAGGCGAATTCTTCATCATCTTCAAGATTCTTTGCTTCTTCAACATTCGTTGTATCTTCAACATTCTTAAAAAGTTTAAAAATAAAAAAAATTCAGTAGTCGACTGAAAAAATGGTTCGTTATAGCCGAGTCTTAAGATTTCGGAGGTTCGCTATAAAAGGATAAATTAGCATTAAATACAATAGGAAAACGGCGGGACCAAAATTTTCGTTCGTTATATCCGGGGGTTCGTTATATACCAGGTTCGCTATAACGGGGTTCGACTGTACTGTAAACAAAAGGGCGTGCTTTTGTCTGTTTTTAAACACACATACACACACAAAAGAAAAAAATATGAAACAGTCACAGACAGACGTAAACCACTGAGTAAGGCTTATAACTACATAGACAAGCAGATCAAAATCCAGTTACTCTTTTTTGACGAATCTTGTTACTTTAAAGTATGTTGATCTTGGAGCTCTTCGGTGTTCTTTTTCTACATGACGCATTCAAGTAGAAAAATAAAAGTTTGGAGAGCTCTAAAGGCTTACCCTTGGTACATCCTTTATGAACACACAGAGGTTTACTACAAGGCAGTTTATAAAAGCAAAAACAAAATTTATTAAATTTTAGGTAACTAAATATACATATAAAAGAAATATATTAATTTGTTATTATAAAATATAGAATATAAAGTAAAATAAAAAGGTGCATTAATATGTAAAACAGAAACGACTTCATTGAAGGATTAACTCACAAGTGAAAATTATTCATCCAGCTCTTTCATATAAATTACCATACTTATGTTGTACCTTTGTACGTAAGTTACTGATGCAAGTAAGCTGATTTATAACTAAATCATTATATAGATTTATGTAAGCATGTAATTTTGTAGCTTATTAATATCAAATTTAAAATCGGCACCTTTATCATAATGTTTATCATGTACATTACAAATTATAGTTTATCACATTAAAATTATGTAAAAACGATAACTCGTTAATATTAGTTCCAAATTATCATGATAAAAATTGATAATTTAATTACCATTATTAAATATATCTAGTTCTATGAGGAGTAAAATTATCAAGGCAAAATTTTTATAAAAGTATATGTATTGCTTAGCTCGAATACTGAATGTATTACCTCCCTCAGTCTCTAGATACATACAATGTAAAAGATATGTGAAGCCACAAAATTTTGTAATGTACGAAATAAGATCGTGGGACGTTACTGATTACTGTTAAATTAATGGGAAATTTTCAATGTTTTTTACCTCCATAAATCTAATTATAGTGGTATCGCGGTACTCTATGTTAATTGGTTCCAGAAGGCTTGACGAGTACCGAACGAATTTTTCCCACAAAGTGTAATTTAAACTGAAATAATCAATTACTGAATCCCAGAAATTTCACATTTTACTTGGAAATTTATTGATTGATGGGGCTGTTTTTTTATACAAAATCTCAAAACTCGAAAGGCAAATAAAAAAACAATAATTTGATAAAATAAAGTAAAATTTAATTTTACTGTACTGAGAGGATTTCACGTCTTTAATGGTATTGCAGCGAGAGGTTTTTGCTTGAAAGCAGAGTCCCTTTCCAGTAAAACAATAGGCGTTTGAACAGAGGTTCTTTGTATTTTCTGTATACCAGTGAACCCTGCTGTAGACTTAGGTTTGTAATAAAACTCCCTAAACCTATCAAGAGAAACTTTTTTATGCCTACGTTTCAATTTAAAACCCAAGTTTCGGATTGCTTGGGATTTGTCTAGGACAGCCATACTCAACCCTTTTTTCTTTCGGGCCGCATGCATGTTTGCTACATTACGAGGGTCGCAACATAGTACACTATACATTATAATATAGTGATAATGTAAAAAATAAAACTCAAAACCTATATGTATTCAGACATTTATTTTAAAAGTGAGTTTGATTTTTTATGTTGAGACAAACTGTTGACTATTTGAGGCGAATCAGATTTATACTTGCTACATGCCACTCTCGATACCTCATCCAGGTAAGAATCAGTAAGCCGATTTCTATGTACGTTTTTCGCATACTTCATTTTGGAATTGGATGGTTCACAAAGATACGTTGAAGCGAACAACGTGAGAAGCAGGTGGCACATTTTTGTATAGTTTTGTATTTTTCATGCACTAATTTCCAAAATTACGTTTGTAAAAGCACCTGCCCGATAATGAGTGCGAGTGTTTCGGGCAGCACATAAAAGCTTGGTGGGCCACAGTTCGAGTACATCTGGTCTAGGGGATACTTTTCAACAAAATTTTGCAATTAAACCCATTTAGAACAGAATTCTTGTAGCAGTGGAGTGGAGGCTTCCTCCCATCCTTCCTCCTCACTTGAAGAAAGTTCCTTCGCCCCTATCTGTTGCTGCTTCTGTTGAAATTTCTGCAGATCCTTAGTACTGAGCTCCTCTCTGTGTTCTTCCACTAACTCTCTGAAGTTTTCCTCCTTGTCCTCCACTTTCATCTTTGTCCACTCTCCACTTTCTTTGTCCTGCCTTTTCATCCTTGTACTACCTCCAAGGAGTCCCTGAGTTTACTGAGAGTACTGAGTTCTTCTCTGTGTTCTTGCACTAACTCTTCGATGTTATCATCCTTGACTTCCACCTTGATTTTCCACCTTGTCCTCCATTATTGCTACAGCTTCAAAGTCCCTTGGAGTTACTCCCATCTTTGTTTTGCAGCGAGATCAGACTGTTTCTTACATTAGACTGTTTCAGTTTTGTTTCTTAGTCATTACAATCAGGCCCTGATTTTCCATTAGGCCCAGTAGGCCAGGGCCTAGGGGCCCCCCAAAATTTTTATTTCAAAAGAAAAAAATTCCCAATTCCGTTTTTTTTAAATTTTGCCTTTTTTAATAGTAATTTCTTTTATATATCCTTTCAAATTTGATTGATTGGTTCATCATATGTATAGTTATATGTATACTTCATCACATGTATGTTATAGTGTATATATAGGATTAAAAGGTTTTTCTGGTTGCATTGTATTGGTGTTTTAATGATGAAGTTAGTATGTTGTATTGCTTTTTGTTATTTGATAATATTCTAGGCTTCTACTCTTCAAATAGCCAGTTCTTGGTAAAATGGTACTTTTACAATGATTCATGAATTTTTTTGACGTCAATTTTGTAAATTTTACGCCCACATCAGTGTTAGGGGGCCACCATCCCGAGTTGTGCTTATAGTCAAGAATTTTCTAAATCGGGCCCTGATTACAATTGTCATAAAACTAACAATTTCTTGAAATGCATTAGCCTCTTAGCAGCCCCACCTCTCCTTTATATCCTAAAACAAGCCAATTACACAATAAGAACTATTTAAGATGGGAATTTCAAACTAATTTCAAATCTAACTAAGATTCTTGGTGTTTATTTTCTGCTATGAGAGGACACGACCACGCTAAGCTTCGACATAACAAGGAAATCTGGTTTCGTGTTAATGCTGTGAATTATTTCGACAGTCGGATAAAATTGCAAATACTTGTGAGTAATACTGTTATAAGTAATATTTTCTCATTCCAGTGGAAAGATGCATAAAGGTGCATTTAATGCTGATAGTCTTCACAATAAAGTAAATATTTAGGATCTAACAAACTTTTGGACCTCTTTGTCCCTTATTCTTAGAGAACGCCAAATATCCCATGGATGTCCTTGACTGGGGGAAAGTATTAGTCACCTTTTACTTAGGTCAACACATCAGTGCTTGAAATGTTGACGATGCGACCTATCCCCCCAGAATTGTGCTTTAGCGGCGGAAATAGCATTCGTCAAAAAGAGAAGTGAGTGTTCGGCCCACAAATTACAACGCTTGTAACAATTATCGTAAAGAGGAAACTAATCCCCAAATTACGGCTCTTCCGAGGTGGAACCTATTATTTGCGTATATAGGCCTGTTTCCGAACGGGTGTGTTAGTCGGACCGCTGTTCGCTGCTTTAAGTAGTGGAAGAGGAAATGCTTGTGTCTCCAGTTCCCGCCATTTTCGTGTTTCGCGGGTGTTTGAACATCGGGGCATTTAATCGGTCACTCACTCGCCCAGGCTTGATGGATGAAGGGCTCACGTGACGGCAGTGACACGTGCGTGTAGACAGTTAGGAGAGGAGTTGTTTTCTGTTTTTCTATAAACAGAATATCCTATGCTACGGACGTTAAGACAGAGCGAGACAAAGGGCATTTAGGGACCCAACTGCTTGGAAGTCAGAAAATAAGCTCTGAAAACGCGAACTGAGGCTTATCGATCCAATTTTTGTCCAAGCATGCCTCTACATGCGCAGTATTTAGTATTTTTACGCATATGTAAAACATAATTTGAGCATATAAATTGTTACATAAATAATGACACATTTTTTACAGATTTGTAATGTACATTGAATGAATAACGTGAGTTATTCATTCAACGTATTTGTGCAAATATCAATGCATCTTCAGATTAAATTCCAAAAGTTTGCTTCAAATTTAGTTAGATTTTGTTTGGAGTTGATAGTGCTTTTCTTTGTAACTGTTTTTTGAAGCACGGGTGGGGGGGCATTGGTTGTGGTGGACCTAAATGTTAAGCAAGAAGTATATTTTAGAAAGCAAGAAATGTTATGCAGTGGGTTAAAGCTAATAACCTTCAGTGTTTTAACAATCCTGCACAGAGCTCTGGTCTCAGTCCCATAGAACATCTTTGGGGGGGGGGGGGGATAGCAAAATAAGATGGACGTAATAGGTCAGTTACAAAGTAACAGTTGGTGGTGAAACTCCTTATTGACTTCCATTATTGACAGAATGGAAGTGTATTCCTGTCGGTTTTCATATTGTTTTCCATGACCTTGGGGACTACATGTCTCGGTAGATCGATGCATAAGTTTCACGGCCGTAGGCGGTCCACCACGATACTGTTGGCATCTCAGTAAATGTAATTTTCTGTTTCTACTTTGTATTCATGGTGATTTTAGTCAATGTTTATTGTGAATTTCTTTTATCACGGAAATTTTTGTTTGGAGGGAAATCCAAAGGCGCTAAACTAACTACAAGTTTTCTTCTTTGAGCTACTTAGTGGTGAAGAAAACTCATTTGTTGTCTATAGCATAACTTAAATATAGCCTTGCATAATTGCTCCATCATATGTTAAATCGCTATCTTTTGTGGAAAATGAAATGAAAAAGTATCGGAAAGAATAATAGTTTTTAAAATGGTAGGGTAAAAATGCATTTGAGAGAGTTTGAAAATGCTGTTGGATAGGCTTCATTGCTAGGAGTACATCAGAAATACTACTCGCAACCTAGGTTGTCGAGAGCCGAAGTTGGGCCGGTGGGAAAATTTTTACCGGGTTCTTGAACACTTATTCTTACGGGGTACGTGTATTAGGGATGCGACATCGACAACAAATCTTCGATGTTTTTAAACATCGATATTCAATATTAAAACATCGATGCTAATAAAACATCGCCCCAAAACCATCGATGTTTATGAACATCGATGTTTCCGTCCAAATATCTGTTGTGAGACACACATTTGAGACATTGCTCAGTCGCTCTTTTAACATAAATGACACTGTTTCGTACTTCTGATCTATCATTGAATCTATTGTTCTTCGTGATGGAACAGTTTATAAAGGCACAATTACTTTTAACAAGTGTTTAAAACCCTCGTCTTCAATCATTGAAATCGGCTGAGAATCTCTACAAATTATGAAAATAATAGCTGGGCAATTCCATGTGACTCACGTTACCGTTTGACACATTTTCGCAAAAGTAAATTCTATATATATCAAAGAAATATCACATTTTATTTAAAAAAAGTTCTTTATAGACATCTGGGGTACAGTAAGAAACTAGAGATATTAATATTTAAAAATTTAATATGAACAGATGGTATCCTGACCATAATTTAGCACTGTGACTCACGTTACAAAAAAAAAGGAAGTAAAGTTTAGTGTGTTAATGAAGACCTAAAATTTCTCCTCTTTCAACACAGAAGAGTAAAAAAAAAGTATTTTGTGAAATAATAAACACTTCCAAATTGTGATATACCAATAAAAAAAATTGTTCTGATAATAATTAATTATCTTAATCAATATTTTATGTGTGACTCACGTTACATCTGCTACTTAAGTCTTTGAAGTTAATGAAATATTGATTTTAAAATATTTTATTTTGGAGATAGCAATGAAACTTTACTAAATTTAATTACCAGACATGTAGTTTTATATTTTAGCGAAGTAATAAATTAACAATAAATTAATGAAAATTAAATTAAAGTGTGTAAATCAAACCAATAAAAATTACGCATCATATATATATATATATATATATATATATATATATATATATATATATATATATATATATATATATATATATATATATATATATATATATATATATATATATATATATATATATTAGAATAAATGAAGTACAATGGTTTTATTGAAAGAATTGCAATACAAATGCAAAAAACCCTCTTGAATTAACAGAAATTGGAGGTTTTAATTTCCGAATCAACTTTGATCGAGGATAAAATATTTTATCTTCATTTTTAGGCTATTTCCAGTGTTTGCCTGTAGGGTGCATCGTAGTTATTTCAAATTCTCCATCGATGCAATTGGTAATTTTTCCTGGGTACAGTACACCGTCATATTCAATTTCATACCAATCATCACATTTAATATCGGATAATGGTTGAGGAGTTATTTTATTATCAGAAGATATAAAAAATCCTTTAGGTTTCTTATTTTCAACTTTAATACAGTGATATTGTTTGATACCTTTTAATAATGGTGAATTGTCCCAAACCTGCTGAATATTAAGTGTTACATTTCTTTCTTTGATATTCTCTTCGGTAATTTCCTGGATATTAATGTTAGTTCCAGCCATTTGGGCAGCTTGAACAAAATCTGTCGCATTAACTACTAAGCATTTACGTTTTTTTCACTTGATTAAATACTTGTCTTTTCAGACTTCCACCAATCCCATCAACAGGACCCTTTCCATGGGATGTTGCAAAATAGTTCCATATCATATTTAGGAATATTTTCCCTCCAAAACATTTATTGATGCAGCAACAAATCTTTTCTTAAATTGTGATGAAGGACCATCTGACCATATTTCTACTTTTTTTACATTATTTGGGATAGTATCTAATAAATATGAAATGTAGCATATTACTGCTTCTTTTGCATGGTTCAGGAATTCTGATACAAATGCTAGAGGATGAATGGATCCAGAATAATAGAGAGCTGCATTAAAAATACTTACTTGATGTTGCTGCCAATGTGCACTTTGGATTTCATCTTGGAAGGAACAAGTATAATTTTCAGCCAAATCTATTTGGATCACACATAAATCTATGGGATATTCGTCTGACAGTACAAGTCGATGCATATTTTTATAGGAGGTGGCTTAATGTAGCAATGTTCCAAAAATTGTTGAACAAGATCTGCTACATAACAGTCTAAGTCGGAATATGATGCAATACGTTCTATTTTCAACAGTGGATTATGACTAAGATCTTTCTTCCAGTATTTCCATTTAACCTCAGCTTTAACATAATCTGGTATGGGATATACTTTCTGAAAACCTTGAGCATTATTACAAGTTTTACATTCATTTATCCAACAATTTCGAGAAAGAGGCTTGCAAATTATTTCTTCAGGAAAAGAATATGAGTAGCTAGAAACCTCCTCATTATACTGATGCAATGCATTAACAGCATTGATAAAATTCTCATGATACAGACATAAGCAAACATTGTGAGGTAGTTGGTTGCTTAAGAGAACATGTTTTGGACGCAATGATGAGAATTTACTTTTCCCAACTACCTCTGATGAATTATCAGTTTTGAACAGCTCAAATACTTCTCTTAAGGAGTAAACAAGATTTCGAGCTTGCTTTTTAATTTTTTTTCCATTTTCCCATATTGTAACTATATCTTTTCTACCAGGTGCTAGTCTGCTATATCATCCCTTTCATAAAATTCTTGAATTTTATTTAGAGTGTCTTGGGATAAGAGATTTCCTTGTGATGCATTCTTTGGACACTGAAAACTTTTATCCATATCCATATTGCATTCCCTGCTAAATAACTTTCTCACAACTACTTCTTTACGACGAGGTGAATTGGGCAAACCTCGCTTTGCTTTGGCCAATGCTTTTCCTAGTGCGCTTGCATTTTTATACATTTGTTGAGGTGATTCTATAATTTTTTCACTTGATTGCTTTTCTTTTTTAAGAAGTCGGAATTTAGCAACTCTTTTTCTTACAAATTTCCTTTCTTCATTTTTCAATTTATCTCGAATTGTTTGAGACAACTTCTTTACTTTTACAGCTTTCCTTTTTCTGTATTCCTTCATCTGGAGACGGTGTTTCTGTTTATATTCATCGTACTTCCCTTCATCCTTTAATTTTTTCCTACGCTTTTTCTGTCGCTCTGCTGCTGATGTTGGTGCCATAGTTTAAAAACTTCCTATTAAAAAATTTAACTTTAGAATTACAAGTGGAAGCAATTTTTTAAACGTGTGTATGTTTACTAGAAAAAATACAATAAAATTACAATATTTAATTAAATTTAGTGGCATTAATTAATCATATGGATGTGTATAGATATAACCCCTCCCCCCATTGACCCCAAAAATAACATTAGGATACATTAAATGCCATTAAGAAGTCTGTTATCATGCAATACTAGCCGTGACTCACATTACATGTGACTCACGTTACAAAATAAAATGTTTTTATTTCCAAATAAAATATTTTTTTGAAATGAAATTGGCTTATCAATTCTTTTTAGTACTATAAATAAGTAGGAGAAAAAGCAAAAATTTTATAATTTACAACTATAAAAAGTTATAAATATTAAAAAAATTAACTTTTTGTGACTCACGTTACAAAGAATTTGATCTATATAAAAATTACCTCTCTCATTTATTTTAAATGCTAATTCTGAAATAATGCTTTTATATTTGTTTTATAGAACAAATCTTTAAAGAAATATAATTATTTGTGTAAAAACATTCTAAAACTTAGTAAAATACATACCTTTAAATCTATTCAAAGCTGAGAAAAATTCACCAGAACATAATGCTCTTCAGAGCGTGTCTTCACATGACAGAAAATGGTTAACCAGGTATTGCCAGATTCTAATTTGTGAACTTCAGTAAATATACAGCACATAAAAATCAAAGTTGAGTAGTTTAAAAAAAAATTTTTTTTGATGCTGTAGTTCCCATGTTATGTGGAATTGCCCAGCTGGAGAAAATTTACTGTGCATATCTCCACCATCTTTAAAAGAAATTACATTTGTGAAACTGTTTTTCGAAGTTTTTTGATGGAACCTAGGAATAGTGGAATGCGAACTTAAAGATTCTTCTCTATGTTCCGTTTCAGTCACCGAAATGCTTGGAATGACTGGGGCCGCAGCATCTGGATTGTGTTGTTTACTTTTTGCCTTGGGCTTCATTGATGGCTCAAAATACTCGTTTTAAATATCACCATGTTTTGCCTTCAAATGTCCAGATAAATTCGTGGTATTGCCAGAAGTTTGAGGGACTTAAGGCAAATATTGCATTTTGCCAATTTGTCAGAGGTTTTGGAAAAATATTTCCAAACGGTACTTTTGGGAGGCATCTTACTAATAATATTAACGTTAACTTATATAAAACCAGAACAAAAAAAAACTTAAACGGCCGCTCTCGTGTTTATACTATTTATAAAATAAAACCCCATGGAAGGTTCTGGAGTGTCGAGAACATTCCAAGTGCTCTAATTGGTTCACTGGTTCTTGATTGCCATTTGTCTCATTGTTAGGGGATCGTTCCACCCATTGTATTCGTCCTTTTCAGAATTCAGAATTACGTTTACTGAGTGTTAAAATTATGCTAGGTGGTTAATTTTTTTTTAAATTATGGTGCTTTTTCATTTTAAAAAAAATCGAACAACGTAAAACATACAGCACAAAACATCGATGTTAAAAAAAATCGGCTTCAATAAATCGATGTTTATAACATCGATGTTTTTATCAAAATATCGATGTTTAGAAAACATCGACATCGATGTCGCATCCCTAACGCGTATTGGATCCTGTCCATTAGACTCTTAAAGCGTCGCCCAGTGGCCAAGTGGTTAAGGCATCAGCCTGTCACGCCGGGGGCACGGGTTCGATTCCCGCTTAAGACTTGGTTGTATTCTGGCGAACCGGTCAGTCTTTCGTCTGCAAAAGGAGCCCAGTCTAGAAAGGGGAGCTGCAACCCATCGTTCATCGCCGGTGTCATCGTTTGGTAATAAAAATTCTTTTGTGATTTGTGTTTCTATTTCCTTGTACTCATATGTACACTGGACTGGAGTGTAACAGTCGTCAGCCCCAGGGACATAAAAAAAAAGATTCCTAAAGCTTTCAGGCAACTCAGAATCAGAAATTATCATCTTCCCTTTGTATCGAGCTGGAATCTAACTTTAAAGGTGTTTTACACATCAAATTGAAAGAAGTGTTCCTTACAAGATTGAGATGTAGAAGCTCAAGTGCTTTTTTATTTAAAGAAAGTTTAAAACTATAAATATATATTAGTTCCTTTCGCATGCGATTTAAATACGATAAATTTTATAGCGCGGTTGGTGGTTTGTAGTAGGATGATAGAAGAACTGGTTCATTTGTAGCAATGAGGAATTTGCACATGTGGGGAAAATGCTTATTTCTATTTTTTATTAACAGATTGGTTATCAAATTGTTCGAAAACATCAATTAAAACGTACATATAGATCTAAATAATAAGAATTTTAAATTTAAAATAAGCGAAAAGTGTTGAAAAATCATGTGACCTCAAAACGCTACGTGATTGGTTCTGACGTCACTATGCACCATGCTTCAATGTTTACATTTGTCTAGCGCGAGATTCTACGTTTCCTCCTCTTAAACTAACATTTTAAAATCATATTTTTTTTCTAATTTGGTTTAATTTTTCTAAGTTTAGTTTGTGGCTATTGTTTATTCCCCCTTTTTTTAAAATTATATTCTATCGTCGTCTTTAATCTTAGTTTTATTTCTGTTTTGTTTACCATGGCGTTATTACCCGGTTTTGCAAAAGGGCAATCTGACAACCTGCCTAAAATGGATTCATTTGCAGTGTTTTCCTTTTTGGGAAATAATCCAAGTTTTATGGGAGCAGAAATACGAGGATTTAAAGTTCAGAGGGATGTATATATTTGTTTGCATTTATTATTCTAGTTATGTAATGTAGATTGTAGAACGCTGACGTGCGTTGTACTTTACACAAACTTTAAAGTTACACATTGTTTATGCGTATTATTAAATTAATATCGTACTCTAAAAGTTTAATAAACAGCTTCTATTATTATTCATTCATAGTACATGTTTAATTTTGTAGAATTAATTAGCTCTGCAACATTACAAGTAGTGTCTGTTATAGGATATTTAGTATTTTTAATTGTGTATTAAAAAGTTGACAGAAATTAAAAACACTACCAAATTTACGAATGTGTTCAGTGTTCTGCATTCATATCATAGAAATATGTGTATTTTAAATGGTAAAGGAATTATAATAAATCTGAACTATGCATGATAATTAAACTTTTGACTAATCACATACTAAGTTGTGCAAAGAAACAAATGTTTACTACTCATAATAATTTTAAACAATCCTCTAACTCCATAATTTTGTGTTTTAAAAACACATTTTTAAATTAATGCTTTAGTACTTAGAAAGTTACTTTTACTTAGATTTGGACGATAAGGCTATGGAGATAATGCTGTAGGATATGTTCAGGTAAAAAGGGATGGAGACATCTGTACAGTCAATGCAAGGGTGACACCAGAACATAATGTCACAAAAAAGACTTACAGTGTGGAACTCAAGTTGAATGAAAAGGAAGAAAATGTCCTTTCCGTCCAATGCAATGATTGTGCAGCATCTTTGGATGAGTTCCTTTATGTATTATATTTAATTTTATCTAAAAGTTTTAATGATAGTGTGTTTGGGGTAGATACAATAGACCATCCATGGTTAGCTTTCCCCGCTTTAAGTAATTTATAAATAATTAGAAATACTTCAGCAGTTATAAAAAAAATCTTTTTAATACAATACTTTATACATTTTATGTAAAAAACTAGCACCCAAAACTAGTGTAAAAAGATTAATTAAAAATAAACTTACAAAATAATTAATATATTTTATGCTTTTGTCACATTTTTCACACAAATTGTATTTATTTTAAAATTTCATCACCTACCCCCAACCCAGCATCTGGTGAATTCCATTGTAACGGACGAAACATTCACACACAAAATAAATAATAAAAAGATTATGAGATGCATATTAATGCTTCAAAATAGGAGAGTATTATTTTTTCCTGATAAAACCAATTCCTGATAAAAACTAAAGATAAACTTGACAGGTTTCAAAATTTATTTCTGGTGTATTTAAGCTGAAAAAAAAATCTTTAATGTAACGGAAGCTACATAAAATGGAACATCATTTGTACTATAGCATCATAAGATAAAAAAATCTGTGAATCTATTATGTCAATTTGTTCAAAAATTTAAAAAATAACATCACAAGACATGCCTGTAATTTATCAGAACCTTGACATAAAAAATCAGTCATTTTTTTCTGTAATAAAAAATATAAAAACTATTTGTAACAGATGTTACATATAATACATGATGCTGCAACTGTACCCTTAACTAGGCTATTTATATTCAAAACAGTCACAAGCATGCATTTATTTTACTTTTCTAGTTTTTACATTAATATTAAATTTACTCCAATTAAATTCAGTGGCATAATTTACGTAAGTAATAAGGTATAAAAATGATAATTTTACTTGCTAAAAAAACTTACAAATAGATATTTTCCCATTACATCCCCTAGAAAACAAACTTAATGTAAGGAAAAAGCAATAGTACGTTCTAGTTCTACAGGTCATAAGCTTTCCAATGATATATAACACTTAATAATTTGTTTAAAATGATTTTCTTTCGTAATGGTTTCATGTTAGGTGGAATTCACCATCTGGAGAATATAACTTATAACAAAACTCGTTGTGTTTACAAATATATTTAAATATTTATTTAAGTGGAAAATGTCAAAACTTGTATTTTAAATTCATATTTGCTGCAATGATTTGGCAAATCATCTGTATCACATTAAAACTCACAATTATAGCTAAATTAAAAAATTATTGAATGAGGATTTTTTTTTTCGCCGCGTTTCATTGCAACTGTCCATGATTTCCTTTTGACATTATCTGTTGGAACACTAAAAAAAAGCTTTCCAGGTGTATTTACCGTTGTGCTTGTGCAGCAAGGTACTATACAATATTTAAAATTTTCTGTAACACACTTTGACATCTTAAAAATAAAGAAAAAACACTAGATATCAAACTCAAACTACGCAACACAATCCAAACACCGAAGTAAACAAATTCGCCATAGTGCATTGTGACGTCACATGTATCCGCGTAGGAAAAGTAGCGTTTTTGAGACGAAGTAAATAGTGCGCGTTTAAAAACAAATTATGTTAACTTTTAGAGTTCTAAAACTAAAAAAAAAAGATGCTTTCGATCATATTTTTTTATTTTCTATATCATAAATGTAAAATAAGAAAACGTGCAAATTCCTCATTGTCTATTTGTCAAATAACAATGGTGCGTAAGGATAATACAAAACCGATTACGAAACGCCTTTGGCCACAATATTGGAGGTGAAGCATAAGACAAAACAGGGAAACGTGAGATATGTACACGTCAAAACACCTTTGTGTCATATTTAACCTTTAATATTGTCGACAAACTTGTGGAAAATGGGATATTTACATTACAAAACCTCTTTGTGAACACTATTGGACCGTGCCGACGCATCCAGGGAAAGAACTTTAGGGCCAAGAGTCAATTTTTCACTTCGATTTTTATACAAACAATACAATGTGCCATAATTATTTAACAATTCGTCAGAAGCGGTGAACTTAATCTTTAAAATGGTACCTCACTTATCGATTTTGGTCAAGTATGAAGGGAGAGAAAAAAATCGTCACAGAAGAAATAACCTTCTAGAAATAATATATACACAGTGCATCAAATAAGTTTTAAGACTGGGTCTGTAAAAAGAAATGGAAACAAGAAATTAATACCTCTTTTGGTTTTTTATTCAAAATAGGACCCTCCGGCTTCAATGCACTTTTTACAGCGATTTAATAATGAATCGAAAGCCTGTTGTAAATCACTTTGTGGAATTGCCTGCAAAGCATGCGTCGAAGCTTCTTATATGGTCGAAATATCCTCAAAATAACACCCTTTTAATTTCATTTTAAGTTTTGGGAATAAGGAGTAGTCACAGGTTGTTAAATCAGGTGAATACGGTGGATGGTTCAACACACAGACATTATTTTTTGCCAAAAACCGACGAACAATAAGAGAGGTGTGACTGGGTGCATTGTCGTGTAACAAACACCAACTGCTTTCAGTCCTATAGTCTGGACGAATGCGACGAATTCTGGCCATCAAACGCTTTAAAACAGCTAAGTATTATTGACCTGTAATTGTTTGTCCAGTTGGAACAAATTCTTTGTGGATAATACCTTTACTATCGAAGAATGTAATGAGCATTGTTTTGATTTTGGATGGAACTTTTCTTGATTTTTTTTTGGCTTGTGGGGAATTTGGTGACTTCCTTTTTCGCTTTGTTTCAGGATCATATTGGAAACACCAGGTTTCATCACCTGTAACAATGGACTTCAAGAGGTTTGGATCGTTTACAGCGGCTGAAATAATGTCTCCGCAATGTGCACTTCTCATTGCTGTTTGTTCAGGGGTTAAAGTGTATGGAACAAATTTAGCACACTTGTTTTGCAAAATCTTCATGCAGGATGGTTCGAATTGTATCTTTGTTGATGTTTAAAGAGTCTTCCAGTGATGCACAGCGATCGTTTGTTACGAAATTTCGTACTTTCTCAATAACTTCAGAGTCCTAGATGAAATTGGTCTTCCACTACTCTGATCATCTTCTACCGTATCTCTTCCGACCAAAAAACGTTTGTGCCACACAAAAACATTTGATCTACTTAAACAACAACCGTAAACTTGTTTCATGAGTTGGTATGTTTCCGAAGTACATTTACTAAGTTTTGCGTTAAATTTAATTGCAGCTCTTTGCTCCATCTTAAAAAATCAACATGAAAAATATTCACTTCTGCAATAAACACTCGCCTTCTCTCAACTACTTTACGAAATGCGCACAACTTGTTAGCAGTGTGCCAGCAGACGATGGACGTTATGACGCATGCGGATTTACACTCACAGCGCCTTTACAACCTGCGCTCTGGGACGAGTCTTAAAACTTATTTGACGCACTGTGTATGGTTTTTCCATGCAAAAAGAATAATGTACACTAGGGTGGGTCATTTTTTACTGTTTTTAAAAAAATCGAAATCGCTTGTGGTGGGAAAAGCTGTGTATTGCTATCAAATGTTTGTAATTTTTTTAAAAATTAAAATATATTTAGCCCCCCCCCCCCCCGCCCGGCCCTTGAAGTTTCCCCAAAAACGTAAAAAAAGGCATTTTTTATTTATTTTTAAAGTTTTTTAGTACCAAAAATTTTAACCGCCTGTAGTGGGAATTGTTGCATAGCAAGACCCTTTACTTGTGAAAAAAAAATTTTTGATTTTTGATTTGTGCAAAAAAAGAAGTTCAATGCACAATTATATTAATATATGTATGGTAAAAATATATTAAAAAATTGAAGGTTTTTGAATGATATGGAATGCTCAAAGAGCATTTTGAAAAATGTTAGCATTAAAAATTTTTTTTTTGAAAAACAGGCATTATTCTGCCAAAATATCCTTATTTTGAATTCTAAGGGTCTTCAGTGTTGTCAAAAAGAATACTAATTATTATCATTCTGTATATAGAGTTAAAAATTGAAAATTAAAAAATGCAAGGTTGAAGGCCCCTTGTCCCCTTAAAGCCCCCGCTAGGCCGGCGAAATTTGTTTTGAATTTCACCGATAGATGGTGTGATTGTACTGCGCGGTTTCATAAAAATTTTCATAAAAAAGTTTAAAATAAAGAAGTGGCTTACAACGGCAAATAGAGTGCTCCGTCTCTATATTGGTACAGAAGAGCCATCACTTGAAATAGTCTATTTTGGAATATATTGTAAAAGTGTATGCAAAAGTTTGGTTTCTCGCTAAAACGGAGCCTTCATGCACAGCTGGTACAGAGAATCTTTGGGAAGTTACACATTACTCAAGATATCTGAGCAATGAGCTGAAATTAGTAGCGGATCCTGTAATCCAAATGAATGATTTTATGGTCACCCAGAAAACCTGCTGATTGCCATGATCAACGACAAACGATCCTATGCGAGGAAATTAGGCTTCAGGAGAATCATGAACGCCCGAACGCTTCCCAACGAAACAACTTGTGATTTTGTCATTCCGCCTCTCAAATTTCACGCAAACTACTTTGCAGAACTGATCAATTGGAAGAAATGTTCACTTACAGAACCTCCACTGATTAAACATATAACCATTGCAGAAATTGAGAAAATGGCTGAAATAGGTGGTTTTATTGAAAGTAAGCCGTGGACTCTCCCATGCCATATACAAGAAGTCGAAAGGGCAGTCAAGATCGTGTCAGAGGCACCCTCATTTGTCTGTGGAAGAAAAAGTCGCGATGGCTTTATACGTACAATATTGGCGTCTCGAAAGCTGATGCCAAACTTCGAAAATAAGGCAAAATATAAAGTATATGATTGCTATGCCACTAAGCAAGAAAAAAAATGCACCCATATTTGGTTGGGAGGTTGGGTGGGTGAGGGAGGAATTCGAATGCAGCCACCTCCTCGTGGTGAATTCTGGGTTATTCTGCCATAATTTTGCCAAATTAAGCAAAGAGCTGCTTTAACCCTTTGACGCAGATGGTACATTGAGTTTAATAATGACTTTAATTTTTAAAATATGTTTATTGAAAATTCTGCTTCAAAGGGTTAAAATATCAAAATTTCGCCGGCCTGGCGAGGGCTTTAAATATGATACGATATCAAAATAATTTTCTTTCACAAACAAAGGGTCTTGCTATGCAACAATTTCCATTACGGTTGGTTAAAGTTTTTGATACGTAAAAAAATTTAAAATTAAATAATAAATGCATTTTTTTACATTTTTGGAGAAACTTCAAGGGCCGGGCGGGGGGGGCCTAAAAATATTTTAATTTAAAAAATTTTTTTTTACAAACATTTGATAGCAATACACAGCTTTTCCAACCACAGGCGATTTCGATTTTTAAAACAAGTTAAAAACGACCCACCCTAATGTACACCTACGCGGATGTTGTCAAGAAACGAATTAATGAAATCACAGAATGATAATAAAAGCAAACGATTTTTAGATTCAAAAGTTCAGTGCGATTGATAATGGTAAAATAAAAAAAGCTAGCGCGCCATCTAGGGGAAGAAAAATTATTTATTATGTTTATACTTCGATTTTTTAACAACCAATAGAATGTGTAATTCTAAATTAACAATTCGCACGAAGAGAAGATCTTAATCTTTAAAATGATACCTCATTTATCGATTTTGGTTAAGTATAAAGGGAGAAAAGGGGATAAAAAAAACTTTTAGAAATAATATATATGAGCGTGTGTGTATGTGTAAGTAATACATTTTACGGTGATAACCTAAACTTTTCCATATCAATACTTTCCACAAGGAAAACCGCATAGAAACAGGTAAGAAGCAAGTAAACCGAATGGCACCACACACACACACACACACATGTATGTGTGTGTGTGTTGCTCAAACACCGAAAACGCTCATTGAGCGAAAAAAAAATGTCCACAATGCGCTGTGGTCTTTTTAAACAGCCACAACAAGTTATTCGCGTGGCTCTCATGATATTTGACCACTATGCGGTGTGGTCATTAAGAAAAGCCATAACGCATTCTGAACGTTAACTGATGCAACCACGATACGACGGACTGGTTGCAACTACGTCTTCTGTTAACTGATAATTCTGATAATTTTAACTAATAAAGAGGTTATGTTAAGAAAATAAAACATTCAAGAAAACCTTCTTGTTTATTATCGTCTCTTGAACTTTAATCATTATCTTTTATTGCTGGAAATAAAATTACTATTAAAATGTTTGTTTATATGTTAGAAATAAAGTTATTAAAATAATAAAGTTGATAATAAAATTATCAAGGATGTTGCAGAGATATTTATTTTTACAAGAACTATTACCATGACATTTTGAGTTACATCTGATGTTCTTTGGGCGACATTTGCACTTTTTTTCAGTACAGTATCTTTCACAGTGACATATTATAAACCCTTGCTGACTTCCAGATGATAACATAATGCTGAGCGAAGTGTTAATGGAGTTGAAGGTACGTCCTGAATGTTAATAAAGTTACTATCTGAAATTGTAAATTCATTACGAACATAAAGTTGATCAAGAAGACCTTCCTTGTTTTCTAACTGATAGAGACCTGATGGATTAATGCTCATAACAACAGCTAAAACATTTCTGGGAGTTACACGTCCTCTATCAACCTAACTAACACCTACCTACCTAATACCTACAGGTACCCTATGTAGGCAATTATTAACCTTAAAACAATGGATGCATGCGGGTGTTGGAGCAAGCAAGGAAGACACAGCATTGGCCTTTAACATGCATTTGTTTAATAATTCACAAAATTCAATTAAAGTGTAATTGCTACTAGCACAATATTCTCTTTCATATTAACATTTCACATACGAGAACTCAGAAGTAGAGGCACACTATATGGTCAAAGTAATGATTTTTAGAGTCTATGGGGAGGCACTTACTACAGCTGAAGTATGCAGAGATGAAAGATGACATCGACGACAGGGACCCAAAATCATGTTATATACAGGAACATCTTGGCGGGTTACTGGCACTTCTCCTAGACTCTCTATCATCTGAGTTCTAAGACAAAAGTCATTTGCACAGTTCAAGATCGTTTGCTTTTATTACAACGCGCCATTTGCACAGTTCAAACACCTAAATCTAGTCTTTTTTTTCCCTTGCATCCAACGTATTCCAGTTAAATGAGCAAAAAATGGTTAGTACTGCCATCTGTTATCAGTTTGAAGAAGCAAAAAATTTTTGCAACCTTTATTTGAAAATTTTTTCAAGATTCGTTAGGTTAAAAAAATCGGAAAAAAAGCCCGCACCGTACAAACGGTGGAGGTTGTTTTGCCCCTGAAAGGGTTAACCTGACATTCGAATGTATTTGTCTATTCATGTTAGTAATTCGGTGTTAATATCCTGATCCTGTTTTCAATGTTAATTATCCCTGCATAACAACCTTGTGATTCTAATTTACTTTAAATCAAAATTAGCAAAAGGTTATCTTCATTGTGTTGGCTTTACACCTTATTTAGGATGGCTGTCCGAAGCGAATCTGGGAGAAGGGTAAGTGATTACCTTTCTATTCTTTTGAATTCGAAATCAATAAATTAAATTATTAATATCAATTCGGTTTTAATCTTAATCTTATTCTAATTTAATGGTAAAATATACAGTGTGTGTGTGTCATGCGACTGTTAACAAATAGCATAAACTGAGTTTGGAAATGAAGACAAATATCAACATGTAGTTGTGCAATAAAATACTTGAAACAGACCCTAATAAGAGAGGCCATTTGTACATAAATAGGTATTACTAACTTCTCGACAGCCATGGACCTAGTTCCACCCTTGTCATGATTTCAACAGTATGGCATAGCCGATTACTACGCAGGGCGAAAACATTTTCAGAAGGTGAATTCCTCTATTTTCTAATGGAGTAAATTGGCAGTCAGTAAGTTACAGTTATTTACGAAGTATTTGGCTGGTGCATAAGTTCTTTTGGATGCTTGCATCAGATTTAGAAGTACAATAAAAATTCTTTTTTCTTTACTTTTGGCTTTTTCTTTTTCATTGGTTAGAAGCAGCAATGTCATTTCGGTATTCTAATCTGGCAAAGACGACTCTTACAGGCTAGTGACATAATCGCTCGCTTTTTGACAACTCCATCTTTGTTTGATATTTACAACGCAGAGAAGTTGCGCGAGAGAAGCATTGTGTTAATTCGTTGTGCAGACATAAGAGAAACCCCTAACGACTAGGGATGCGACATCGATGTAGGTGTTTTCAAAACATCGATGTTTTGATAAAAACATCAATGTTCTAAATATCGATTTATTGAAGCCGATGTTTTTTTAACATCGATGTTTTGTGCTCGATATTTTACGTTGTCTCGATGTTTTGTGCTCGATATTTTACGTTGTCTCGATGTTTTTTTTAAATGAAAAAGGCCCCATAGTAAAAAAATTTGGTGGAGATATGCACAGGAAAGTTTCTCAAGCTATTCTTTACATGATTTGAAGAGATTCTCAGCTGATTTCAATTATTGAAGACGTGGGCTTTAAACACTTGCTAAATGTAACAACTTCAGATTTTTTTTTAACTTAATTATTTAAGTCTCCTGGAAGTAAATTATTCTCCAACTTGTAAATAAATATTACAATAATTTTTCACATTCAGCCAATTTAAATTAGAAAACATCACAGATTTTTTTATGGCTTTGGTCCTATCAATTGTTTTTATAGAAATAAGTTCTTCCTCAATTTTCTGATAAAAGTAATAAAATGTATCACGGAAATTCTGTGATATGCGCTGACTCTAGCAACCAAGTTTTTGTCATTTGTGTCAGCCCAATTAGAGAGTAAAATTAATCCCCCCCCCCCCACGACTAACCGAAGTAACATTAATGTTAGAGGTTACTAAACCAGTTTTAAAAAACGGATGTTCTAAAACATCGATGTTTAAAAACATCGATGGTTTTTGGGTGATGTTTTATTAGCATCGATGTTTTAATATTGAATATCGATGTTTCAAAACATCGATGTTTTGTTGTCGATGTCGCATCCCCACTAACGACGTGTCCCTACGCAGTGGAAGGAACAGCTGTGTTTTATCTGAAACACCAACTATCTAGATTCATGCCCTCTCCAACTGTTGCTATTCGGATGGCACTAGGTTTTACATATATTTCATAATATTTATTAGGTATTGCTATATAAAGGATAAATATTCTCCGCAAAATTCCTTCACGAAAAGCGTTCTGCTCTAATGACCATGTTATGTAAAATTCTCCCTGTCAAATTTAGTAAGTCGTTTAACAGAAAAATTACAAAACAATTTCAGTAATGAAACCAGTTCAGTAATGAACTGGACTGTTTTATCCAATCTTTTTATTAATCCATTACGAATTATAATTTTGGATAAGATACAATGAAATTCAAACCTGATTTCAAATAGAGGTACCTAGGAATAGTCCTAGAAATACATAGTAGTCCTATTAGTTTTAGTCCTGTAAGTCCCAGTCATAATTTTCTGTTATGGACTTATTTATTTTGTTTTCATTTGTGTGTAAAATTTATTTTAACGAAAAGTTATCAACTATATCCAGCTCGAAAGGAAATGGCAACATAGGGTTCTGTGGCCCTTGTGAAATAGTAAAAGCAATAACAATCAATAGAAAATTGTTTTTATGCATATAAATGTGATTTCTCTAGCTCTGTTGATTTTTTATGCTTTAAGGGTTTGAAAAAAAACTGTCGCGCGACTAAAGTGCTTTAATCGCTCGACACTTGACTAAATCACTTATTTAGTCAACTGTCAAAGAGATATTAAGAGTTATTTTTATTCCGAGAATTAGTAGTTTTTGTGTCTGTTTAAGTAAAGTATCGGATGCAATCGGAGATTGCAAAACCAGAATTGCAAAATCAGAAGATATAGCTCTAAGAAACAAAAAATGGGCAACGTATTTCATATTTTTATAAGTTCACTCAAGAGTTAGCATTTTTAGAAACATATGAACGAAAATGTTTAGGTTAAAGTGGGCTACTTAGACGTGCTGCTTAAACAATTCTTTGAAAAAAAAAAGGCTCTTGAATTTTGTGATTGCACAACCTTTTTTAAAATTTTGTATTGTAGATAATATAAAGAATAAATTCAAAGAGCGTCGAACGAAATGCATCGGAAAAGGAATCACATATTTACACAAAGTAGCAATCAAATAGTACCATATAACTATTTACAATATGCGTAATAAAATGAACATTTTACGTTAATTAAATTATTAAGAGTACTTTTCAAAAGTTTTAAAATTAGAGTCTTTATCATTTTTTTGGAACCTTGGGGAAAATATTTATTAGTACAAATGAACCAAAAAATATGAAATTTACTATAAAATGGATTGGTTTTTATCTACTTTATACGTATGAATTTACCTTTATCTATTTTAAGGACTTTTCCTTAATTTAAAATAATTTTTTTTTTCAGATGTAATATTACTCGGGCTGTTTTTTTTTCTGTTTGCAAGTTTTATAGTTCGTTATATTTCCTGGTGTTTCTGCAGTATCTTAAATAGGTAATATTGTTAACTAAGATCTCTTAAGCAATTTCTTTTATAATAGCTTATTATTGGAAAAACTACCCTTTCAGAGCGGTTTCAGATTTTTGCTATTCGTATCGAGACTTGACTGGAAACTTAATTTCCATGTATGGAATTCGAATGGAACACAATAGATGGAGCCACGGGTTGCGCAATAGTAGTCCAAAATTAATCCAGACAACCGTGATGCTCGTTTTTCGAATTTCGGGACATCTGAGGTAGTAGTTGCTTTGCCACTAATTGCTAATTATTTCTCTGGTTAATATATTTTTATAATGAATGAAATAAAAATAAGAGATGAAAACTCGGGTTAAATTATATTCAAGGATTACACCTAGTCGACGCCGAGTCAAGAATTTTTTTTTTCTTTCTTAAAGCAGGCGTCAAACACAATAATTAGGTGCATGTAACATGTAAAATTGCATGAAATATGTTCTCGTTGTGCACAATGTTTTGAAGGAACGTATTTAGCCAACATTTTTCGTTGGTAGATTTTCATATAAAACAAAAATCGAAATGACTGACTGCAGAATAACTTTCTTGGGGGAAGCAAAGAAATTCCTATGCTCTGTGGCCATTCATTTCAAGAAAATACAATTTTAAAAATTGACGACCCAGAACGTTTCTATTTTACTTTTTATTTCACGGAATTTTTCATAGATCAGTTACAATGCTTTGACGCCTATAAATTCTAAAAGCTTACTGGAACAAAGGATAAATTATATAAGGCTTCTACAAATTCAAAAATACTCTCCAAAGCTGTTTTTTTTCCTTCCAAAGGATTTAGGAACACATAGAATGATGCTAAAATTCTGAATGTGATTTTTGTATTCTTTTCTTAACTGCATTTGTGTCATAATTATTTTTGCACTAATCGGTTATCATACTTTATACGTACATACGTATATACAGGGCCCGATTATGAACGCTGGGGGCAAATGGGCAGATACTATTTGGGGCCCCCCCTTACGGACATTTATAAAAATACATTCTATTAGAAGTACTAGGTGCATACACCAAGGGGGTTTTGGGGCCCCCTAGCATCAGGGGGCCCTGGGCAAAGTCCCGATTTGCCCATGGGATAAAAAGGCCCTGCGTATATAATGTATGCATTGATATTTTTCGTATGGAAATTTACAATATATATTTTAATAATGCATGGACGTATGAATTTTTAGCCATTAATTTTAACATTGTTTATGAAAACAAATGCATAGTCGAATTAGTTATTATGAAAAGTTAAAAAACAAATGCATAATCGTGGAAGGATATTATATAACATAATTAAAATTCCTAAAAATGTAGATAACAAAACAGCGTAGCATGCAATCCACAGCTCTAGAAGATTAGGTAACTAAGTATACACTAGAGTTACCAGTTTTAGATAATTCAACAACTGAAAGACGACGTGACGTTAGAAAATCACCCGAATATGCCCACCGTGGAAAGCTGAACTACGATTAAAATGAGATACGCTAAATTAATTGCGAGTTAAAATGGGATTTATTTCCCTAGTTCTAAATAAAAAGTAAAAAAAAAATTCGAAACAGTTGGATGTACATAAGAAATGATTTTTTAAAGTGGATTATTTGAAGAAGTTTCTATATCAGAATACTGAAGTTAAGGAATTAAATAAACATACTTAAAGAATTACCAAGTGAAAGAGGAAACCTATCAAGTCGGATCACAAAAGATGCTAATATTTGAACAAAAAAATGAGTAACCAATTATTTGAAGAACAGGAAATTTAAAAAAGTAGTTAAGGCAGATGAATTCTATAGTTCAGACCATATTAATAAAATAAAAAAAGACAACAAAAGTAGTCTCATGCATGTTTAATTAGGCTGTCGGGTAAGAGATCATCAATCATGTGATGTATAAAGTTTAATAAACTATCAAATTGGTCTTTTTTGTTAATTTCAATGCGGCAGGCACTTATTTCGAGGACGTTTTGCTCATACAGACAGCGATTTTTGTTGGCTTCTTTACATTTCAAGCAAACACGGTGTTATTAGACTTAACAAAGCTACCAGTAAGAGACTGCTCGGGACACAGGTTCACGCGATGAAAGCTCGTGGATCTAAATACCGTACGATATATGTGGCCATACTCCAAGGAATTCTCAGAATTAAAGAGAGAAAAAAAGGGTATTATTCCTTTGAATTATACATTTTTCTAAGATATTCTTTTAGATGCTGATCCAACATCTCAAGTTTGTTTAACTGTATTATACGGTTTTGGAAATTGTATTTAATGTACATATAAAATCGTTAAGTAACATGAAAGTAATTTACAGACTGAATATATATATATATATATATATATATATATATATACACATATATATATACATATATATATATATATATATATATATATATATATATATATATATATATATATATATATATAAGAATAAGATGAAAGAGAAAACCAGTAATAGCTCTAAAGCTACTTGAAGCCAGGAACATCCAACATGTAAAGAAAAGTATGAATAAGGTTTTTGACAGCATTTCTTCATCAGCGGTGTCAATACTGTCTAAAAACCAATGGATTGTTTCTGATGAGTATGATCTATTAAATAAACACACTCAGACACCGTTTATATATATATATATATATATATATATATATATAGTGTCGGACCTCTATTTTATGAACCTCTATTTTGCGAATTTCTTTATTTAGCGAACTTTTCCTAGGAACCAAGACCATTTTGCGAACTTATTCGTAAAATAACCTCCAAATAGCGAAGTGCATTCTCTTTTTAACGAACTTTTTCTTGTGATCCAATATTTTTTTTCCATCTTTCTCAAAATATTTCTGATCATTTCAAACATATTCTTTCATTTAACACATTTTCTGGTGATCAATGACATTTAACTGGTTTTACCAGTCACCTAACTCAATGTCATTAAAATTCATTAATTTTAATATAAAATTATTTTTTAAATTGAAAATACAGTGTATCCCTGGACAATGCTTTGTTTTATTCTTGTTTTCCTTGCAGATTTTTTTTATGGGTATAAAACAAATAGATATTAATTTACAAAATAAAAGTGTGATTAATTACTTTTTTTAATAATATTTAGTGTTTATGAATTTAAAATCTGTTTTCTGTAGTTTAAAGTATTTTAAAAAGGGAATCTCTGTTTAACGAATTTTTTTTGGGTGATTTAGCGACTTCGTTAAATAGAGGTCCGACTGTATATACAAACAAACAAACACACACACACACACACACACACACACACACACATATACACTCAAGAGCCAAAACATTATGACCACCTGTCAATAACGAGTTGGCCCACCTTTGGCGCGCAACACAGCTTCAACCAGCCTTGGCATGGATGCCACAAGTCCTTTGCAGATGGCTGGAGACAGATTGTACCAGATGTTTAAGCAACGGTCACGCAAATCCGAGATATTGCGAATTGGTGGTCTTTGAACTCTGAGCTGCCGTCCCATGACATCCCAAATGTGTTCTATCGGATTGAGATCCGGTGAGTTAGGCGGCTAGGACATTAACTGGAATTCAGCATCATGTTCCTGAAACCCCTCCAACACAATTTTAGCCTTGTGACACGGGGCGTTGTCCTGTTGGAACATTCCATTTCCAGCTGGAAAAACAGAGGCCATGTAAGGGTGCAACTGGTCCGCAATGATGTTCAGATACCCTGTAGCATTCATGGTCTGCTCTACCACAACCACGGGTCCCAGAGACGCCCAAGAGAACGTCCCCCAAAGCATAATACCGCCACCACCGGCCTGTGTATGACCTACTGTACATTGAGGGAGCAACAGTTCGCCTGGAAGACGGCGTATCCTGACACGGCCATCGGCGTGATGAATGACAAACCGTGAATCATCTGACCAGGCAACTCTCTCCCACTGATCCATGGACCAGTCGCGATGTTCCCGGGACCAGCGCAGGAGCAGTTGGCGATGACGCTTGGTCAGCAAAGGCACACGAGTGAGACGTTTGCTGCGTAGCCCCATATCCAACAGTGTCCGCTGAACAGTGTGCTGCGATACTATTCTACTTGGCCCTGCATTATATTGGGCTGTCAGCTGAGTCACTGTCTGGCTCCGGTTTTGCTTCACCATTCGAGACAGTCTCCGACGACCTTTTTCTTTGATAGCTTGTGGACGTCCAACACCATGTCGTCTACTGCTGGTTTCACCGTCATTCATCCACTTTCCAAGTACTAACAACTGTAGGTCGCGAACAACCCACGAGTCGTGCAGTTTCGGAAATACTTGTTCCGAGCCTTCGAGCCATTACAATCTGCCCTCTGTCAAAGTCGCTTAGATCCGCAGCCTTTCCCATCACACACAGAAGTAAGTGAAAGAATGATTCTTCAGACTCTCCAGCAGCAGTTAAATACCACTTTCACCGGATCACGTGCCTTCCACGTCATCCAGGCGAATTCATTGCAAAATGTAGGGGTGGTCATAATGTTTTGGCTCTTGAGTGTATATATATATATATATATAATATATATATATATATATATATGTGTGTGTGTGTATATATATATATGTGTGTGTGTGTATGTATATATATATATATGTGTGTGTGTGTGTATGTATATATATATATATATATATATATATATATATATATATATATATATATATATATATATATATATA
>OU015500.1:6482078-6592078 GCA_907164885.2 Dolomedes plantarius | reverse complement strand
TATCTCATTTAGTGCCTGAACTCTGCAACTGTCAAAAAGGCCTTGCCGTTTGTAGATGTTCCGCACTATAAAAGATTCACAGTAACGCCTAAAGAGAACCTGCGCCACCAGTGACGTCATTTCAGCTAATTTGGAGCAATTGAATTATTTATTAGGAAGCGAGATCACTCTCACACCATACTCACTCTACTTTGAACTGAACTCTTGTATCCGAACTTTCGCCTCTAATTTGTGCTCCGTGCTCACCCTTTTCCTCGTTATTTATTAATATCTCGAGAATCCTTTCCTGCATCATTATCTAGAAAGGATGGTCGGGAAAAAAAGTCATTCCAGTACTAAATGAGGGGAATTTATTATTTAAAAATTTGTGCTTTTTAAGAGATTGCCGGGAAATGATGTATAAAGATATTTAGTTTTGAAACGGTTTCTAGAGTTCTAGAGAGGAATGAAATTTTAAGAGAATTAAAGACCAAATTACTGTACCTTCAGCTGCAGCAATTGAGTAATTTTTTTACACTGTTAAATAAAGCATTTAGTGTTTTAAAACGTTATCTAGTAAAGAACTGAGATTTATATTCAGTTTCATACAGTTTGAGTTATTTATTTCACAAGAATAGACTTTAGGAATTTGTGGATTAGTTCTCTCTCAAACGTAACCTGTCCAGTGAGAACTTATACCTATAGTAGTTTATCTCTATATATAAAACAGTTCTGTAACTGACTGACTGAGTGACAGATAACGCACAGACCAAACCGCTGGACCTAAAGGGCTGAAATTTGGCATAGCGATTCATCTTATAGTGTAGGGGTGCACTAAGAAAGATTTTTGAAAAATCCTTCTTAGATTTTTTAAAATAAAATTTTTAAGCTGTTTTTGTAACTTTTTTCAAGTTTGCATTTAAAATAACAATCTGGGGGTTATAAAATTCATATCACGAGAGAGATCATAAAAATTCCTTTCAAATGAAATCTTTTTAGAATCGTTACCTCCATTTTCTGATCTTTGGTGAATTTTTAAAGATTAATTTTTAGAATTTTATTTATTAAATGCCGATCACGTGGTTTCTTTTCTTTTTGTGATACTTTAAACTAATTTTGCGTCACGTGCATAACAACGAAAGACAAAAAAATATAATTGCTAAGTTAAAAAATAACAATTTTGAGGTTATGTCATTGAAAAATATGTATGAAGTGCCCCATCGTGCACGAAAAGCGACACATCTCTATCTCGCAATTAGTCCACCTGAGGGCAGTTGTATCAGTTTTATTGTAATGCTAGTTCAAGCTGTATATTGTTCTTTGAGTTGATTTTACTCAAATGCATTTTTTAGTTGTCACTTTTCTTGCCGGCTTGCGATATGTGAGTGAACGAAATATTTTTCTCGCAAGTGATGATCACCAGTGTTAGCTCTAAAAGCTACTTATTTACTTCTGTTAAACTATTTTGAACTTCAACTCTTACGGAGACTAGAAGTTTTGTTTTGTTGTTTTATTTTCACTCATTTTTTTAACTTCTTTTTCTCGGGTACCATCTACAGTGGCTCCTGAAAGTGTTCGTACACTTACGATTTTCAGTGAAATAGGGGTCTATCCATTGATTAAAATGAATATTTCAGAATGGGTATTAAATAATAAGATCTATAATCCATTATTAACAAAACTACATGAAATATTTTGAAAACATAGTAAAACTTTATTTTTAAGAAACCAATAATCCAAAAGTAAGAAAAACTTTATCTCACAAAAGTCATCGTACACTTGTAAAAAATCTCTACATATTAGTAAATATTCTAATTTTTCGTTAAATTAATATTTAGTAGGATATCCTTTAGTATCCACAACAGCTTTTAAACGTCTGGGAATAGATTGCTTTAGTTCTTTTGTAATTTTTGCATCAATGTTCATCCATTCTTCCATCATAATTGTTTTTAGTTCGCTTTTCGTGTGAATGTCGTAATTTCGTACTCGAACCTCCAGTTCTCTCCAAATATGTTCTATTGGGTTTAAATCTGGCGACTGAGGTGGTGTTTTCAAAACTTGTGGACAATTATAGAGACACCAGATGCGAACGTTGAGAGCCGTGTTCTTAGGATCGTTATCTTGATAAAAAGCAAAGTTGTTTCCAATACCCAAATTTTGAGCTGATAATTTTAAATTGTCTCTTAAAATATTTATAAAAACAGTATGATTCATTATGCCATCAATAAATACCAAATTTCCTAGTCCTGATACTGACATGCACCCACACACAAGGATACCTTCACCGGCATGCTTAACTGTTCCTATTAAGTTCTTGAGATTAAGTTCCTCATTTTTTTCTTCTCCATACAATTATATGCCCATCAGCACCAAAAATGTTCATCGGCAAATAAGACATTATTCCAATAGGTTTGGGGCTTATTTATCATTGATAGTGCGAAGGGAAGCCTAAACTTTCTGTTTTTCTCACTCACAAAAATTTTTCTATGGGCAGAACGCCCATGTAATCCAGCTGTTCTGAGAACTCGTCAAAAATTTTCAGGTGAAATTGAAGTAGAAAATGTTTCATTGAATTCTGCAGAAACTTTTACAGCACTCAAACGTGAATTTTTCACAAATTTTCTAATTATAAATCTCTGATCACGTTTTGTTAACTTTGCCGGATGGCCTTTTCTTACCTTGTTTTCGATCCAATTTTCTTCTTTAAAGCGTTTTTTCACATACTGCACAGTAGAATGGGACAAATTAAGTAATTTAGCAATATTCCGAACTGATTTACCACTACTATGATGAAAAATAATCAATTTTCGAATGCTGTTTGTTGTTTCTTTACGACTACGAGCCATTTTTAAATAATAAATAGAATATTAGGCAAGCAAAAATTAAAGCCAACCGATATTTTAAATGCCACCACAATTCAAAAATAAAAATAAAGCACCAGACGATAATTTTAATTATGAATTTATCCGAAAATATTTCAGTGTACGATGACTTTTGAGAGATAAAGTTTTTGTTACTTTTTGATTACTGGTTTCTTAAAAATAAAATTTTACTATGTTTTCAAAATATTTCATGTAGTTTTGTTAAGAATAGATTATAGATCTTATTATTGAATACCCATTCTGAAATATTCATTTTAATTAATGGATAGACCCCTATTTCATTGAAATTCGTAAGTGTACGAACACTTTTGGGAGCCACTGTATATATATAAAACAGTTCCGTAACTGACTGACTGACTCACTGACTGACTCACTGACATACAACGCACAGACCAAACCGCTGGACCTAAACGGCTGAAATTTTACATGGCGATTCTTGTTATGGTGTAGGGAAGAAAGATTTTTGAAAAATTCTTCTTAGATTATTTAAAAATTAAATTTTTAAGCTGCTTTAGTAATTTTTTTTAAGTTTGCATTTAAAATAACAATTTGGGGGTTATAAAATTTATATCACGAGAAATATCGTAAAAATTCCTTTAAAATGAGATCTTTTTCGAATCTTTACCTCCATTTTCTGATTTTTGGTGAATTTTTAAAGATTAATTTTTAGAATTTAATTTATTAAATGCTGATCGCGTGATTTCTTTTTCTGGTACAACAAATAAATTTATCGTCACGTGCATAACAACTAAATAGACAAATTTTTTTTTTCTTGCTAATGCGGCAGACGATTGGACATTATCCAAAAAAAAATATTAAAATACAGTAAAAGATATTATGTTTCTCAAACTGTTCTATATTAACTGTACTATATTCTTTAATATTTCCTATTGCATTTAATTTGAATATTTTCTTCTACATTATTTTGTCTATAAAAATATCTCTTACGATTTTTTTATAAATATATTTTTTGGTTTTTTTTTACATCAATTGTATACACTGATCATCGTATTTATTATATATATATATATATATATATATATATATATATATATATATATATATATATATATATATATATATTTGCCATTAATTGCATACATTAACCATTGTATTTAATTTGAATGTACTCCGTAGCGAAGTACGGGTTTTCAGCTAGGTGTTATATAAATTAGCAAAATTATAACTAAAGCAGATTTTTCTGGAGAGAAAATATAAATGTCGTTGTGGAATCCTGGGTCATTTTGTTCATTTCGTCCTGCAACACACGTAGGTTCTATCATTCAGTTATGATAGTTTTCTCTTTTATTCCTTTAACTGAGGTTAGAAAGTTATTTTAACCTTAGCTTTTACAGGATTTTCTTTTTCTAATGTCTAATAAAAATTTCATTTGTTTTTCCAATTTAATACTAATAACGATATTTTAAAGTGCTTTTAAATATTATGCATTTTAAATTTCATGGCAGTATTGATACAGTTTGGGTTATTTATTGCACAGGAATAGACTTTAGGAATTTGTGGATTAGCACACATTCCTAGAAAAAAATGCAAAAGATTTCGTAGCAAACTTTGCAAAGATTACGTAGCAAAAGATTACGCATTAAACTACCTATTCTTTATAGCAGCTTGGTCTGCTCTTAGTACTTATATTTAGGCCTCAATTTTTCTTAATTGTTCTTGAATTCGTTATCATGTATAGATTCTGCTAGATATCTTAAAATTTCTTTGGACATATCAACCCAAGATTTATGAATTGCAACATCTAAGTCTTAAAGATTTTATAGTAGCGAATCTGTCGGACTTTTTTTCCCAAAAAAAGATTGAATGTATCGAGATAAATGGATTAAAAGATCATGTGTAGCAAGAACAAAAAGTTTTCTTCCTAAAACCAGTTACATACAGTTTGCTCGTAACTAGTTGTTCCGTTTGAAGAATACAGAACTGGTTCCATTTAATGAATACAGAATCTACTAGGATCAACCATCAACATAAATAAGTTGATTTGATTGGCAACGGTCTTTGAATAAAGTTGGTGTTTAAATTGTTTTATATTTGGTTAATCATTCTATCATATAGTTGGTATCAATGGAATTTAAAATTTTTTTTGCTTGTCAGGTATTGTTTTTCTATGGTCATAGAACCCAAACATGTTTAAGAAAATGTAACCAAGACCATGAAAATGTTTTATTATTTTGAAGAGCTGAAGACGATTGAAGATGGATGGACACTTTTATGGTTATGCCTACATAACCATTTTTTCTTTTGGACTGTTAAGTCGAAAACACATTTTATCAATCTACTTGACCTTTTGGGGGCGTTTGACCCATGTGGTTGCGGGTAATAATGATTTCCCCACTGGTAACTTCTTCTCTAGCTTACACTATGTAACATGAATCATACAGTATACTGAGAGTCACGCGTCATTCTTTGTAATTTGAATAGTTCTTTTCTGACGAGCTGGGCGTCTGAAAACTGTCCCCTTAGCTCTAAACATCCACAACTACATTTTCACTCAGATCTAATTTTTTTCTTGGTAAATAACGGTCTCTGAAGCATAATTGCTGCTCTTGAACAATTATCGAGTGTATCTGTTCAACAATCATTCGAACTTCTAAGATTAGACCAAGTTCAGTATCCCTCAGATCACATCTTTTTTCCTCTGATCACGTCTTATATCTTCAGCTTACCCTTCTAAAAGCCAGCCATAGTAATGCGCTACGATATTTGCAATGATATTTTGGCAGATCGAATCGTTGCAGACAAATCGTAGCGTGTGGGTCAGAGATCTGCGCAGACTTTGACATCGGTGTGCAAACATGAAGCCAAAGAATAGTACAAAAATCGGAATTAATTGGAGACAGTATATTTTTACAACTATTTTTGCCCATATCAGATATGAATGAATATCGGACATACATTGCATTAGCTACCTTATGTCTGCAATTTAGGGGATACAACTGTTTTGTTCAAGTTAGCCTATAGCCAAGACACACACACACACACACACACACACACACACACACACATATATATATATATATATATATATATATATATATATATATATATATATATATATATATATATATATATACGTTTAATTTCCGTAGCAGCAAATAAGAATACTACAGGTCATATAAATTTGAAATTTTTTTTGACAAGTTAATGAAAGAAAATGAATACAGATTTCCCTAAAAACGCATTTGAAATCATATTTTTATATGATGGGATTTAGATTAAAAATAGTAAAATCAATTGATACACACACGTGTTGGTGTTTTTACATAACGTGTTCAAATCAGGCCATGCTTCGAATACAATTGTCAACTTCTTGCAGATTTAGGGAATGTTTAAAAGATTTTTGAGGAATGTAGGGGACAGATTCAAACATTTTCCTTGAGATCTAAATTATGAGAAACAGTTAAAAAAAATCAGTTTGCTTCAGAAACTCGCTTCTTCTTGTCATTAATATTTAACAGAGGCAATTTTCAAAATTGAAACGACTATCCACTTAGTATTATTTCAAAAGATGACTTGGATAGAAACTTTCTTTCCGGGCAATGAAGTTTCAATTATCAAAGAGCCACAGGAAGTTGTTTCGCCCCCCCCCCCCAACAATTTCGCTAATTTTCCAGGCTCCTCTTAGATTTATGGACCTCTCCTTACCCCATTTTTACCCCTTTTTTCCTAATGAAATTTATGTCTCCCGAAAACTTCGCCGTTTCATGTTTGTTGCTTCATTCCGGAATGAAGAACACGAAATCTCCTTTGTTGCTCATTCGATTAGTTTAGGGGAAAAACAATCGATATTTGCAGTCGGATTATTTGTCTTACAGTTTGGCGCTGTTTGTGTTTATTTGCTGTCAGCTTTTTCCTTTCCTTTTTTTAGGGAACTGCTTGCAAACAATTTACAGGATGCCGATAATTTAACAGTAATGAGAAAAAATTTCGGTTCGCTCAATAATTTCTTTGTAAGACATGAAATATGAGAAAAGAATCAATTTGTTGAGAGGAAATTATTAAAGACAAGCAAATGAGATGGGCCTGCTTCGGTTGAGATAAATAGCAATAGTTTTATTCTCTTGAATTTCTTTTCATTGGTCGCTCATATAACGGGCGCATTAACGAGTAATATATTGAGTTGAAGAAAAATTATCGATTAAATTAGGAGAAAAAAAATAAAGTGAAGTAATTTATTAAGAAAATGACTGCAAGTATTGAATATATGAAGACGTTACATGTACCTTTCGTGTTTTTATCTCATCGTATCCATTTAAGAAATTCCGTCAATATAACAATATTTTTATATCTAGATTATTGAAATAAAGAAAAATGATCTGACAACAGAAATGTTGCTACGAAGTTCTTAGACAATGCAGGCAAATTTTCTTTTACGTACCGAGATATTGTTTGTTTAGGGATTAAGTATGCTAAACTCCTATATTTTACAGTTATTTGATAACGTAGCGAAAATTCATTTAAAAATGAGTTTTTTTGGCAAAAAAATATTATCTTTACAACAATTAATATATTTAAAATTCTATAAAAGTTCTCTGATGCTTTGTAAGTAAAGCTGTAATTTTTGAGAGTTAGAACTTGCGGAAAATCTACGTTGATAGGCTTAACAATTCTTCATATTTATAAAATGAATTTGGTTTCGAAAATTTATGTATATTAAGACGTATGTACATTCGTATACACAGAAGTATATATACTTAGCTCATCCAGAAAGTAAGTACCGTTTGCGCATATCTCCCGCGCATCTGACAGCACGAAGGTCGCGCATGCGTAGTTACATACTTCAACTCGAGAACGAATTAGGCTAGCCATTTTGTTTAATTACGTTAACGTTTGAAGTCATTGTTTGTTAGTAATCATGTTTAAAACAATCGATCGGCCCGCCAGCTGTGAAAAAAGAGCCTTTATCAAGTTTTTGAATGTGAGAAATGTTCGACCTTGTGAAATTTATCGTCTCACCAAGAAAAATCATGTCCACCGTCTTTTGGGACTGTCAAGGAATTTTATTAGTGGACTGGATGGAACGAAGCACAACAGCTTACTGTGAGACATTGAAGAAGTTACGGCTCGCAATAGAGAACAAAAGGCTTGGACTACAGACTTCTGGTATTGTGTTCGTGCATGATAAAGTGCGACCGTATACCGTATGCGTAACGAATACGCTGGTTGATTCATTTCGCTGGGAACAATTCTGTCACCCTCCTTATAGTCCCGACCTAGCTCCATCCGACTTCCATTTGTTTTCTCATCTCAAGAAATTTCTTGCCGGCCAGCACTTTCCAAGTGATAATGAGATCAAGGTAAAAGTCGAGAACTGATTCAGGTCGCAGGCGGCCGAATTCTACGAAGCGGGTATGTTTCACTTAGTGCCAAGATGTGATGCACGCCTTAATTCGTATAGTGAATATATCGAAAAGTAGTTTAAGGTGTGTAGATTTTTATGTAATAAAATATAAATTACAACAAACTGCTAATCTTTTTTAATACCCAAATGGTACTTACTTTCTGGTTGAGCGATATATATATATATATATATATATATATATATATATATATATATGTGTGTGTGTGTGTGTGTGTGTGTGTGTGTGTGTGTGTGTGTGTGTGTGACTTGGTACAAGAAGTGCCTAAGTCAGTTTTTTCCAAGATGACTTTGTTTGCTCATGTATCTTTAAAAAATATTTTCAATGTAAGAAGTACCCAAGTCTGTACAATGGTTTAGAAAACACTTTTAAAGCATAGGTCAAACTTGGGTACTTCTTACAATGAAAATAATATTTTTTTAAAGCGACGTAAGCAAACAAACTCATCTTGGAAAATACTGACTTAGGTACTTCTTGTACCAAGCCCCATAAATATATATATATATATATACAAGGTGCGCCCATAAAGTAACCGGAAATTGCTTATAAATATGAAAAATATTACTCATCTTTAAATAAATTTATTTCCTTCAAAATAATCGCCAAAGGAGTCTATACAATTTTTCCAACGGTTCTTCAAGTCATCGAAACACTGTTTACAGGCGTTGGAAATCACCGTTCGCAAAATACGCGTAACATTTGATTTAATATCCGAGACGTTTTCAAATCTCTGTCATTTCATGGATTTTGCATTTTTTGATTACAAAGGACTTATTCACCACGAATTTGATCCTGAAAATCAAACAATTAATTAGTATTTTTACAAGGAGGTGCTTTTTCGATTAAGAATCAGGATCAGGCGAGTTAGGAAGGAACTGTTTGATTCTGGGCAATGGTTTCTTTTACACACTAATGCTAGGCCCCATACGGCAATTTCTGTACAACAATATCTTGATAAGCATTCAATTACAGTGATAAATCACCCATCATATTCTCCCGACTTATCGCCAGCTGATTTTTTCCTTTTTCCGAAGCTTAAGATGGCCATGAAAGGACAGAGATGTGAAAACGTCTCGGATATTAAATCAAATGTTACGCGTATTTTGCGAACGGTTAGTTCCAACGCCTATAAACAGTGTTTCTATGACTTGAAGAAACGTCGGGAAAATTGTATAGACTCCTTTAGCGATTATTTTGAAGGAGATAAATTTACTTGAAGGTGAGTAATATATTTCTTATTTATAAAAAAAATGTCCTGTTACTTTATGGGAGCACCTTGTGTATATATATATATGTGTGTGTGTGTGTGTGGCTGTCTGTCTGAATTTAGATTCATGAATGACTAAATTTTAAATTTTATGCTAAGTTGTTCGTTTACTTTCCGGGTATATCATTAACAAGAAGTGAAACCCCATTATCACTATGACTATGAACACCTTATCTTCAACAAACAAATACAAAGAAATACTCTCATGAAATATAAAAGAATTCATGAAATACTGAATTTGGGACTTGAAATAAAATAGGCACAAATGAAGTATGCAATGTGGCCTTCCTACAAGTAATAATAATATCAAATGTTTATCATAAATTTCAAAATTCCTTTTTTTCAAAATAGTTAATATCCTTAATTTTACTAGATTCGACAGCACTCTAATAAGCTCTGAAACAAATATTAATGATTGTTGCTTCAATGTCATTTTTTTATTCTCCCAGGGGTTGGGTTTTATCTTATGTACTGACTTTAAGACAACTCGGAAGAACAGGGAAAAAATTTGCTCTTATGATATTATTTCTTTGTACCTAATGCAGGTTCATGCTTCTAAAAACAAAATTAACCCCGAAAATTCATTGTAGGTGGTTTAAATAACCACTTCCTTTAATTTTTGACAGCATACGCCTCCAACTACTCCTAGAGATTTATGAACTCCAGAAAAAAATATGCTAGATTGACAACTCGCAGCGCCCACAGCGAACATAACCATTTCTCACAACTGTAAAGGCCTGTTCCCATTGCACCTAGAGCGTTACGTTGAGTTACTACATTGGCTCCGAGATTGTTGACATACATGAGCTGTGATTGGTTTGACATATCACGTGGTCATTGAATTGTGCTCTGTGATTTGTTACAATTTTTAACGTTGAAGCTAAGCAATGCTCCAGTTTGAACAGGCCATTTGACTGTAAGTGATGGGAGTTGCGAATTAGGGATACAAACTGGAAAAAAACGTTTTATAGTAAATAAATAAATAAATAAAATAAAATAAAAAGTTCGAAGAACATGAGGGAAAAATAATCGAACTGATAGATGAATAGATGAAAATAATGTATAAATAACTGCAAATAAAATACAAATATATAAGTGTGAATGAAATATAACTTGAAATAATTAAATGCAAATAAAAATACAAGAAAACTGTAGACTAAGGTAATGGAATAGGAGTAGAACTGTTCACGTCTTCGTTTAAAAGTGCCGACGGATTTGGTAATAAAATAAATTTTCTCAAACGTGTATTATAAGTATAATTTCAGGGAAGAAACATCAATATAGGAACATATTTATGCAATTTTAGAGATAAGAAGGCTCTGAAATCTGTTGTACTAAAGTAATAGATAAGTAATTATCTATTGCTAAAGTAATAGATAAAGTAATAGATAATAAAAAAAAATTTAACCCATGAAATCAGCAATTTTAAGCCTGCACAGTTTTATGAACACACGTACAACGGTGATTTGTACCTATTTTCATTTGTGGGGGGTCACTCAACAAAGCAATAGAATTCCTGGCTTACCATAACATGAACATTACTTACTGAGCATATGTAAGTAACTGTCTAGTGTTTATCTGCAATGGACGAGTGAAAAGGGTAATTCAGAATTTTTTTTTAAAGACATGCTACCATTTTATGCTCGTGAATTAATATTCAACTATAAAACATGGAAATTCGACCTTTTTATTCCCTCTTGTTTAGGACATTTTTTGGATTAGAATATTCTCACTAACAATATTTCTTAAACATTCAAGACTATTCAATAGGATAGAACGCCTTTCCTCCATTTATGGAGATTTATTATGATTGTTGATTATCTGTGGCAAACAAACCTTGCTGCCCCTTTTTAATCAATATTGGGGACTGAGTACTGATTTTGAGCTTTCCAACTCTTTCAGGAAAGTATTTCAGGCCCTCGTAAGTTTTCATAAAAAAAGAAGAAACAACCAATAGAAGTGAGAGATTTTTTTCCCTTACACTTTCCAAAAGACATGGTTTTTTTTTTTTGATCATTAAATATATTGATCGTATTTTTCCACCCCATCTTATAAACTGAAATTTGGAGGTTGATAACATTCCAAATACTTGAAAAAGTCTTTGTTACAGATTACCTACTGAATACAATTAAGAGTCCTTAAAGCCTTAGAAAGATACTATCGAAAATTTAATGTTATGTCTTACAGATAACATTTGTAAAATAGAAAAACTTTATAAATATTAATACCCATCGCTTATTTTTGAATGAAAATAAAGACGCCAGATAGCCACGAAGAGTACAGATAACTCTTCGTGGCTATCCAGCTTTCTAACATGGAAATCACCAATTCTTTTAATGAGTAATAAGGTTAACATAAGATGTATTTAAGTTCCCCCCTTATAAATCCTCTCCATCTGAGACCAATGATGCAAAATTAAAGTAAGCAATCACGCTGAATTAGTGCTAGACGTCTAAATATGCTTACCTGCGCGATGGTCTAAAATCTATTCAAGTTCATGCGCTAAAATCGGGCATTAATTCTCCGCACCCATCAGAACAGGTAATTAATCATTTAAACTGATAGATTTTTTTCGAGATCAGTTCGTTCGCTCTCTCTATTAATTGAGAAATTAGGGAGGGGTAGCAGAAAATGGATGAGAATTTTTAATTTCAGCTATATAGCTTTTAAGATATACTTTCCAAGAATACTTTCAAAAGAATCTTATTTCGATTTGTCGAAAAATAATACCGACCCCCTGTATACCTTAATGGTAAGCTAACAATGCACACATTTGTGTGTATATTTTGCAACATTCCCTTTCAAATGTTTAAAGTGAATAAAAATTTAATTAACGCCCAATTTCATCGACATAAAATTCCGTCTGATTTGCAAATACAGGGTGTTTTATGAAGACCCCTAACTTTGAAAATTAATAAATAAATTAATTAATTAATTTAATTTGATTTTGAGGTTTCTGTATCAAATTCTTACAGTCTTTCAATAAACATACCACTGGTTTCATGCTTCTATCTATCACCGTTTCCGAGTTATTTATTTTCAAAGTTAAGGGTCCTTCGTGAAACAACCCTGTACTATCCACTCAGCTTTAAGACAAACAATGCCGTAGATCTTTTGTTTGTAAAAAGCACAAAGACATTCAATATGCTTTTAACGTTTCCATCTATCCATCTTTCAGTTGCTGTTTATGTGAGATTCTGTCTGGCAGCAATCGCAACCGAACAAAATGAGACAATTCGTGGTGTTAGTTTCACAAAACGAATTTAGGATTGCTCTGCCCAGACAGAAAAAAAAATCTCCAACCAGACAGAGATCTTTCGCATTCGAGACTAAATGGTGGATTTCCAAAAATTCACTTTCGCATAGGACTACAGTGACGTCGTGGCTATTACGAAAACCTCATTCCAGTTTACAAAGGATACCCTGAATGTTATTTATTTCCTCTTTGAATGCCATGTGATACAAAAGATTTTTTTTTTCGGTGCTTGGAATGGGCAACTTCTCATACTTCATCTTGTCAAAATGTTTTTGTGAATTTTAAATAGAATTTTTTTTCCGGGTAAGAGTCCAATGTGCTTTGTTTTTTGATTGAAGTATTTTAAATCAAGCCAAACTTCAGCGACTGAAGTTATATGCTCAGATTTAATAGGATGGTTACATCGGAAAACACGTTTTTAAAGTAATATGCTTTGGATAAAAGGAATTACATAACTTGATTTTAGAAGGAAAAATATAATTGAAAATCTATGCTTGCGTAGATGGTACTTCTTTCCATGCAATATATTCCTTGTACATTGAAATGAGACATTACTTTGGGCTTGAAAAATGAGTGTTAAAAGTCTGAAGGAATTACGTGTTATTTTATTTGCACAAACCTTTTGTTTTGGGGAAAAATCCATTTACTCGTTTGAAATGTACTGTGAATCATAATTGGTTAAAAAACTAAATGATTTTCGTAACCACTTTTACGACTTCTGTTTAATGAAATGTGAACTAGATAGCGCTACATCCACGTTATGCAACATTCTGCATGCTGTACTGGAGGAAGCAAGAGACAGCCCTAAAGTAAACGTGTGATTACTGCACGATCGAATTATTGGGCCTTTTTTTCTTTTCCGAAGAAACTGTCCGCTCTGACAATTTCCTTGATATGCTTGAAATTTTCACATTTCCTCAAGTAGAGGACTTGCAACCCAATATCATTTTCCAGCAGGATGGGGCACCACCACACTGGAGTTTGGAAGGGCGAAAGGTTTTAGATGAAAAGTTCCCCGAGCGATGGATGGGAAGAGGAGATCCAATACCGTGGCTACCTAGATCTCCAGACATAACACCTTTGGGCTTCTTCTTATGGGGATACGTGAAAAACATTGTTTACCAATCTCCAATTTGTGACACTGATGAACTGAAAACTCGAATTACAGCGGCCATTCAGAGTGTTCATCCTACAATGCTTCATAGAATGTGGCGAGAAATCTCGTATAGATTCGATGTGTTGCTCACGACTAATGATGCGCACATTGAAATCGTTGCATAAAGCAATCGGGGAATAAAGCATTCCAAACAAAACTTTGATATTTTCTTTATGGAACATAAACCGTAAGTGAAAAGCTTTGTTTGTTTATTTTTAATTCATTTTTAAAAGTGTAACCATACTTTTCGGACACCCGGTATATATATACTGCTCAAAAAAATTAGGGGAGCAAGCAAAGAAGTTAAGAAAACCGTGCGAGACAGCCATGTATTGGCATAAAATGGATAGTACACGCGTATCAATGCGCAATACAGAAAAAAAGACGTAAAAAAATTTGTAATTAAGCTTTAATTCTTTGAAAATATGGAAAAAACATGAAAAGATGATTTAGGGCAACAATTTGGTTACATGTAAACGATAAAAAAAAAATTATTGTTTAGAAATGATGCAAGATTTTTAATATGGCGTGTGGTCTCCTCTAACAGCTAAGACTGCTGCACACCTGTTTTCCATGGATGCGATGATGTTATCGATAAGACTTTGGGGAATACTGTTCCACTCCTCAAGAAGTGCAATCTCCAAGTCTCGGAGAGTAAAAAGAGGCCTTGGTCTCGCAGCAATGCGTCGTCCAAGCATGTCCCAAACATGCTCGATTGGATTCAGGTCAGGAGAGTACGCTGGTTATTCCATACGCTGTATTGTTTCAGCTTCAAGCATATTCTCCACAAGACGAGCTGTATGCGGTCTGGCATTATCATGCTGGAAAACAGAGGAATTTCCAATGGCTACAGCGTAAGGTATGACATGAGGTCTCAGTATCTCGTCTGCATACCTTCGGGCCGTCAAAGTACCATTCCGAATGATATGCAGGTCCGTACGTCCACCTATGCTGATTCCACCCCATACCATAAAACAAGCTCGTCTGTATTGTGACCTTTCACGAACGAATGTGGGTTTATTTCGAGTGCCCCTTTCCCTCCATACCAAAACACGTCGGGTGTCACACTCCAGACTGAATCGGGACTCGTCTGTAAACAGCACTTGGCTCCAATCATGTTGCTCCCAATCTCGATGTTCAGCAGGTATATAACGTTACGTTAAATAACGTAACGTTAAATTACATTAATATAACGTTATCATATACTGGGGCAATTCGTCTTCACTGCCCAGTCTATTTCGATAGCGCGCCGAACTCTGGCTAATTCCTAGCCACCCGGTTCCTTCAGAAATCACCGAGAATACGCTGGATTAAGGAACGTAAAACAAGCACCTTTATTCTTTAGCGTATTTACATAATTACATTAACTCCATATGAGTTTTGCACCTCCAGTGCATGCATGGCCTCCAGCCAAATCAATTAATTCACCTCTGTAAGGCACTCCGCCAAACAAATCACAGTCGCCTCCACGTGGCTTCCCTGCACACGTACAACGCTGGTCCGAGACCAAATCCACATCCACGCCGGACCCCTGTCTCTCTCTGTCTGTCCTGTCACCACACTAGCTTGCTCTCTTCTGCACAGACGAACACCAGTCTAAACCGGTTCTCCTCCCGCTGCCTACCTCCGGAACCAGTTGTCCAGCCGGTTGTGTTGAAAACCATTTGCACATCCGGTCCTGGTTGTCATCTGTTTACTAGCGAGCTGGCACGCCTCTTGACTGATTACCTGGACTCGCCTCTGGTAAACATTCAAAACTGAAAAGAAACTTCACCAAATTTTATATATAATATACCGGGGGTTAAGCAGAGGGCCCGCCGCCATCACAGCTCCTCCCCCCTTTAAAGGCTTTTTTATACATAAAAAAGTCTAATGGAAAGTTCGGTAGGTCCCTTTAGGTATGCCCACACGAAACACTTCCAAAGAGGTCAATACCATTTGGCTTTCTTCAGCCCTAACTTCCTAGAGTCAATTTCCGCCTACTTTAGAAATTTCCCTCGAAAATGCCCTAAACTGCACTCAGTCTGGGACACATCATTCCTAAACCTGCACTCCGAATACTTTTCGAGAGTGAAAAACATCAATTCAATTTCCAGTAAGATATGCAGATAATCATTACACCGATATTACATTAGCTAAACACATAATAAATTCATACATGATTAAGACAAACAAAATACTCATAATGCACTATAAAACTTACGTTAACAATTTCATACTGAAAACAACAAAAACATAGCCTCAAGGCCATTCTATCTGCAGTTAACCTTCTCGGTTCAATTATAAACTTAAGGACGTCTAGCCCCGGTACATTTCAGCCAGACATGGTACCCTACAACTCGTTTAGCTTCTATTCGCCAACACATTAAGAACTTTCATTTAACATATTTTAGCATAGGTACTACAACAATACATTACTCTAATCTTAACTTAATTACAAACATTACCACAATTTCGACCATATTTCAATTATCGACTATATCTTAACCTAGTTGCAATAACATGAAACAGAATATTACTCAAAGACACATTAAACAAAGAAACATTTCTCAAAGAAACACAGTTAACACAACATACATTGATCACAACGTTAATCAATTAAAAATTTCACAATTGCTCTGTAAACTTCTCTTAAAGCAAAAACACATCATCGTGGATAACGATTACCAAATATAGTGGACAAAATTAAACTTATATTTCTTACTAAATATTAGTTATGAAATTCTTACTATTTCATTAAACATTCGGCATTCCAAGATCATTATCTATTCGACATTCAGTTGGTCCTGTAACCCACGGAACATAATTTCTCCTATCCAAACGCGCGACTCAATCGGCCTGTTTCCACTCGATTGGCCAGGAAACCGAAACTCACAGTTGAGCCCACATTTATTTCTACACTAGGATTCCACAATTCCATTAGGTGTTTTTACCTGACATAGAGTCATAACAAACTCACTCGTTTGGTTCCTTTTCTATCAAGAACAAAATTGCATTGCAGTACATTAATGACAGTCTTTCTGAGGCCTTCCACCGGCTTACACAAAAAGCGCCATAGGACCCTTCACCAAAAGAAAATCATTCTACTAATTGATCATAACTACCATGGAATTACACATAATTTGCTTAAATTCATTCTTAAACTATATGGTCATGTTTTACCAACATATATGCACTTTAAATTTCACAAAAATCATCACATAAAAGATTATACACTACAATTTACTCAATTCAACATTCTGGTATAAAATCATACAAAAAAAAACCAATACACATAATTACTACACATACATTTCTGGGTCACTGTTTCACGCAGCATTTAAATTCTCCCTTGACCCTCAAAATCTCAACTGAGAATTTAAATTTTCCCAAACTTGATTTCTTTAAATTTGGAGTTAACCCTCCTCGTAGCATCCCGCTTACGCTGAATTTTCGTGGAAACCCTGTCACACGACCCCCTAAATTCATCCTGTCTATTAATCTTCGCCCTCGCGAATATTTGCAACTTTCGGTTTTTCCTCGGTCTCCCGAAATTGCTAGGCTGCCCTTCTGTGTATTTCGTACCTATTTTCATTTTGAATTTAACCGAATGTCGTCCTCCCTTAAATTTCTTCTTTAACTTGACAAAACCCTGGCGTCCCGTCTTTTGTCTATGCCTTACGCAAGTCGGTTTCTTTCTAGACAACGGACATTTCCCCTTAGTTTTGCTCAAGCCCAAAAACATTTTAAACTTCGCTTTCTTGCGCGTTATTCCACTCGCCTTTTCGCGGCGCTGTTTAGTCCTTATCACTACTGGATGTAATTTCCCTTTGAACTCGTTACAATGGAGTATCCCAATCTTAGGTAACCTCCCTCTCAAAATGTTCCTACTCGGAATCGCTGTCCTTCTATTTTCTACAGGGATTCTCTCCCCCTCAACTGCATTGTTTAGGTTTCCCCTAAATTCCGTCAAAATCTGACCATCCATTTTAGCCGAACTTTCGACCCTTTCGCGGTCCGTGTTTTCCCGAATGCCATTGTCTAATCCCTGGGGAGCAAATTCTAAACCGTCTCTCGGCTCAACTTTTTCGACTACATTCATCACAGCCTGACATGCACTTATAGTCCCTTCCACTTGTAAAGAACCTGATGAATGGACTCGCGGACAAAGGTCCATCCCCCTGTGTGTGCGGTCAGTTACACAAAACGCGAGATTCAAATCCTCTAAAACATCGGCTGACTCAACGAAACTAACTTTTCTCACTTCGCGATCACAAATGTTAGAGACGCTTTCAGACAATATTTCTCTTTTATCTAAGCTACTTTCTTCACACAAATATACATTCATTTTCCCACCTGTCTCTACATGCGTGAATTTGCGGAGCGAGTTATCTATTTCCCTCCTATCTGGGCTAGTTTCGTCACACAAATCTACATTCATTTTCCCCACTGTCTCTACATTCACGGATTTGCAGAGCGAGTTATCTATTTCACTTCGATTTCCTACACCCGAATTTAAGCCTGCTTTCTCAATTACAAAGGTTTCCTTATTTTCCCACACTTCCCTCGAACTGCTCAAAGTATCTCCGGCAACCAACTGGCTACAGAATTCCTTATTTTTAATTTTGCCTCGAGTACTCGCGCTTCCGAAATTCCCAGCTTCCACCTCGCTGAAATTTCCCAACACATTCTCTACATTTTTTTCTCTACCCAGAGATTTAACCTTTTGCTCTACGCAAATTTTTCCCTCAATATGACTTTCGACACTTTTCTCAATTTTAGTGACTCCGGCCTTCCTTATTAAACCTCTACTTTCTCTATAGGAATTTACAGCCTGTAATTTTACCCTCAGGTAGTCCAATTCCCTCGCTTTAATAATTCTAGTTGATTGAACTAAAGCATATTTCGCCTCGCAGTCTAGGTCGTATTCTAGTCTCTCGAAGATTCCTTTATCATGTCTCACAAAAAATTCTTTATTCGATTCGAAAACCTCGAAAATATTGTCTATTATGGCTTTCTGACTAACGTCTAAACTTTCTCTCTTTCTTATCAAAGCTAATTCATAGGCCCTATTCATCTGCTTATCCTTCTCTTCCCGATCTAATTTAATCTGTTCTAGAATTCCTTCTAGACCCGCCTTAGTCCTTACTTCACTGTAATTTTCCGACCCAATGATTCGTCGGACAATTACTATTTTTTTTATCATTTATCGACGCCTCAACGTCCAAATTATCGGCCAAAGCCACAAGAACAATTTTAGTCTGTCTAATTAGAAGAACTTCCATTTTCCCAAACTAAAAGATTTACCACAGTATTCACAGAAATCACAATAACTTATTTCTAACCCAATGCCGTACACTCAATACGCTCCCAGAAATACACATGTAATTTCACATGCCCTACTTAACACAGAAATATAGGACAGGTACTAGATATAACGACACTAAATATTGTCACCTTTGAGCTTTCACTTATACACATAAACTGGTACAATTAATCACAAGCAATCCTATCAAATTACATAACAATAGCTAGAACATATATCACAATATATTATCAAACATTTAAAAGAAACACATGTATCACATTATATTATAGCATAAAACAATCAAACTCAAATTGTTTTTACCATGACAAGTCTGATGCACATTCACACGTGCTCATACACTTCTAGCATAACACTAATACAAATATACTATTTCAATTCAGCGTTTTGTCCCACACTGAGTACTTTCCTTTGCACCAAGGCACTGTGCGGTTTCCTACAAACACTCGCACAAATTCAATTCATTAAACACTTTCTATTTAATAAACCCAAAAGCAAACACTTTTCTCTTTTTTCCGCACAACACGTGCCCGTGAGATTCCCTGTGGATTTACTCACAAAGTTTTGACTAACCAAAATCACATTTAGAAAAAACTAACTACTAATGTCTACTAAGACTACTACATTTACCCGATCTCTATTAGGATTTCACACCTGTTCTTCTCGAACAAATTTTCACTAAACCTTCACTGGTTTAACTTTCGGACTTCTCAAAGAAGCGTTGAAATTATCTTTCTAAATCCCCTGAATTATTAGACTAATTCCAACCCCACAATTTACTGCCCCTCGACAATTATCGCGCAGACCTCTTTGGAAGATTTCAAATGAGCTTACCTTTCCTGCTGTCGCATCCAGCTGTACACGCTGATCGAATTTTCTTGCACAGGTTCCACTTCTTCTGAACAACTCCCGTCTGGCTACACGTCTCGGCTGCTAGTATTTTCCGCAGGTTCTAGTTGACTGCTTGCATCGGCGGATTCCCTTGGCTATCCTCGCCAGTACCACCACTGCTTCACCTCCTCCGTGGATCCTCACGTATTTCACAAACACATACGTAGAATTCCTCCGCTGCCACCAGCTATCATATACTGGGGCAATTTGTCTTCACTGCCCAGTCTATTTCGATAGCGCGCCGAACTCTGGCTAATTCCTAGCCACCCGGTTCCTTCAGAAATCACCGAGAATACGCTGGATTAAGGAACGTAAAACAAGCACCTTTATTCTTTAGCGTATTTACATAATTACATTAACTCCATATGAGTTTTGCACCTCCAGTGCATGCATGGCCTCCAGCCAAATCAATTAATTCACCTCTGTAAGGCACTCCGCCAAACAAATCACAGTCGCCTCCACGTGGCTTCCCTGCACACGTACAACGCTGGTCCGAGACCAAATCCACATCCACGCCGGACCCCTGTCTCTCTCTGTCTGTCCTGTCACCACACTAGCTTGCTCTCTTCTGCACAGACGAACACCAGTCTAAACCGGTTCTCCTCCCGCTGCCTACCTCCGGAACCAGTTGTCCAGCCGGTTGTGTTGAAAACCATTTGCACATCCGGTCCTGGTTGTCATCTGTTTACTAGCGAGCTGGCACGCCTCTTGACTGATTACCTGGACTCGCCTCTGGTAAACATTCAAAACTGAAAAGAAACTTCACCAAATTTTATATATAATATACCGGGGGTTAAGCAGAGGGCCCGCCGCCATCACAACGTTTAAAACTTTTAAGGGAGAAATCTCTTTTCTCAAGTTTTATGAGTCAGAGCCAGTGAAGTCTTGTTTTTGAAAAAGTCAAAAGTTAAATTTTCCCAAACTATTTTGCTTTTACCTTGCTAAAATAAAGTATGGTGAAGCCCAGAACTAAAGTTTAAAAGAAACTGAAGTAAAATAATAGAAATGAGACGCATACATCAGTTTGGTTTGTTTTGGAGCGCTACGGTCAACTTTTTGCTACACGAGGACTAATTAGACCGTTACCTACAGTTTAAAGCAGATTCCGAACGGCTACAAAGATCCATGCCAAGATTGGTATTCAAACCCACAGGATCTGAACCGAATGCCAGCGCCCTAGCCATTCGGCCATCACCTGGCATACACCTGGCATACACCAGTAAGGATAACGTTAAAAATAAATGAAAATTGAATAACAAATAAAGTAAATTAAGAATCAGATTCAATTCTCGATTAGAGAGCATTCACTGTATCCTTGAAGTTATTCAAGATATTAACTACAATTCATTAAAAGCTACCATCCATGATACGGTTTTAGGAACAGTGCAAACTTCGTTTCATTTACCGATGTAATGTACTGATAAAGATACATGGCTGAAATAATTTTATTTATCTATCTATGTGAGGAATTATAAGGTCTATTATTTTTTCCTTTTGTTATTCTTACGCGTGTACATACATGCTAAAAAAAAAGAGAATTTGTTATTTGGCCAAAAGATTGCAATCGGTCAGTCAATAAAAATATGACAGCAATTACAAAACCATATATGATGAAGGTTTTAAAAGTTAGAATGCACTTTTATTCGTTCATCGTCTCTCATATTAATTTCTTAAGTCACGAACCGACTTTCGGCTCAGATCTTTGCTTTCAGGATGACGTAAATCTTGATTAACTGCGGAGTTCAGGGGACGCAACGTGAGACGGAGGCCGTACACACATAAAATTATCTGAAACAGCTAACGACCCCCGAATATAAAAGCTTGCGTCACATCGAAACGTCAATTAGTAGCCAGCGATGGGAAATCAGAGAAATGAGGGGAGACTCGCCAGACTATCCCCTGAGTAATGGACTTATCTTAGATTTATGGCCCTGTCTTACTTGGCTGGAAGCGCTATTCCTCCGGATGTGCTCCTTTTTCTTTTCCTTAACTTTTACTGGACTTGCTGGGAGAAGGATTTTCCGGATACATTTATAAATGTGTCTATGCCTTGTTTAAGATAATGCATGCATATATGGCGTAGTTATGTTTTGATACGTTAACAGCTTACGCTCTTCTGTTACACATTAATAAAAAAATTTCAATTCGTGTATTTTACGTTAAAATCCGTAATTTGGCGAAATCGCTGTTTATAAAATAAAATATTTGTTTTAAAGAGTAGAACAGTAAATAAGATCCATCTCATTTCATATCCGCTTGCCATCGTTATATGAGTTGAAATACATTGGTCATCTAACGGAAATTGCTGCTTCTTTGTGTATTAATAAATATTGATTTCAGTTAAAATAACCAAAAACCTCCATAGAAAGACAAGTTCGGATAACATATTTGGCAGCAGGTTTTAATGAATCACTTCAATTGCTGTCTTCTGTGATATGTGCTGTCGACCCTTTAAATGGGTCTCGTAAAGATGAAAGATTATAAATCTGCTCTTTCCAAGGAGAAATATTTGTATTCTGTCCTAAAAATCCATTGAAGACGTTAAAGAATTACTTGTGGATGCATAATAAGCAGAATTTTCTATAATGAAGGCAATATTCTCTTTGTACTGCTTTTAAACAGAGAATCAGTATCTAATATCTTAACAGGTTGTCTATTTTTACAAGTATTTTAAGTGTAACGCCTATAGTCTAAAGAAAATACACTAAATCATACAAGAGTGGGTATATTTTTAAATACGTCTATGTCAATAGTAAACAGGACAATAAACAAAGATTTAAATATTACCTATAGAAACTAAACATTATTGCCCGCCCAGAGCTTAGGCGTCTTTCCAACAACATCCCCCCTCCCCAGAAAAAAAAAGCATGATTCTCAGTCCACAACACTGCCTATGAATATTTTCACCTTGATAGACAGGAAATATACAAGATATACAAGGATTACATATGAGGCATGTATTTATTTAAATTGTGACGGAAAAGAATACACCATTTTTCGATAAAAATAAGCGGGGCAAAATCATATAACTTAGTTCAAAATAATTAGTATCGGTAGATGATTCCATTTTAGTTCCTGGTTGCTCGTATAATGGGAAGTTAAAGACAGGTCAAAAGATGTGTTAATGAAAGGAATTTTACATTTCCCTGTACTGTTTTATCTCTTTTCGTCAAAGCGAGATGCGTCATTTTATCCACTGCAATTAGAATGGAAATTGGATTATCAGTCATGCACTCAAATTTACCATTAGTTTTTTTTAAAAAATTGATCAAAAAGACTGTAATACGACGTTAAATTCATGATACTTTTCTCCCAAGTATCCTGATGTGCCGCCGCCTATGCACGCTTGCGCTTTTGAATGAGCGCCAGAAAAGCACTTTGTAAATTCAAAACTAGAGCTGTGGATGGATTAACGAAAGAATGGAGGAGGATTATTGCGGTAAAATGTACCTGGGTAACAAATACCTTTTATAGTTTTGATATCTGGTTGTAGGATGACAGTCCAGAGAAAGAAATAACTCAAATGCTTAAAATTAGAAACATTATTAGTAACGTCTTAACTAGTTTCTACAGTACGCATGTTAGAACTTGTTTTCTAGCAGAATCTCTCTGAACTGATGATATTTACTTCGGTTCAGATCACTAAGATGTAAATTTATTTCTGTCTTAAGAATAAGAATGTCATTCGATGAATCCTTATAGGCCAGACGTTCCCAACCTGTGGGTCGCGATATGTTTTCTTGGGGAAGTCACCGCGGGTTCAACATAGATTAACTTTTTAACAAATTTCACCAACATTTATTTATTATGAAATTGTGAAGCAGTGATGTTTTTTTAAAGGAAAACGTCTCTTTGAAAACGCAAACCTAATTTGTTAGAATTCTACTGCCTTCATCTGGTGGTAATCCAAAATATTAATCTAAAATATTAAGCAGACCGTATTACTTACAATGCACATATTCTAATTGTCAGTTTGTCTTTCATCAATGTCTGTTGTCAGATTTGGCATTACTACTGCAGTTTCCAAAAGGTAATTTTATTTATGTAAGAGTTTGCGTGTGTACCCTATTTGTTTGGATCTAACGTGTCACCGAACGCAAATGGCATCACATATCCCCAGGTTCTGAAATCAGTTATACTCAAAAATTGCATTTCAAACAGTTACATTAGAGGGATACACACACCTAAAAAAAATTATATTTCAGGTAGTCTCTTCTAACGAAACTACTGCGGGTTATTAACATAGGTTTACTTATAGTTGCTTACCTTTTTATTTTTTAAACGTATTTTCGTACTTTTCTGTTTAACTGTTAACTACTAATGAGTTTGGCGCGCTGCCAAAATTATAACTCGCTACGCAGGACAGTTTTTTTCTCTCCGAAGGACCGTTATTGAGGAACGTAATCCTACGTTAAAAAAAAATCCTGTGCCCCCACTAGATTATAATACGTACAAAAAGATGCGTGTTAGACTCGAGCAGTTTGAACTTTTGATAGGTAAGAAATGAGTTTATCAAAAAACTAAATCTACCTTTCTCAGAGGCTACATGAGTCCAAAATGAACGGCATTCGTTTCACACAACAGTCATAGACAATTAATTTATGACCTGCAACACAGTTTGCTTGTCGGCATATCATAGTCAGTGAACGAAGAAGCGAAATTTTGTAAGCGCGAAATTCTTAACATTTTCTTCTTAAGCTATCTATTCAGAAGAAACTTAGTTATCATATAATAGTTTTGTCCGATATTTGTCCGATATGTAGCATGAATTTTAGAGCTTTGTTTTTGTTTTTCCTTTTATACTGGATTTTCTTTTGAATTTGGATATTTTTAAACATTAATTTCAGAATCCATTTAAAGTCCCAAATGTGCAAAATGATTACAAGAATATAATTTTGGCGTTTTGTAACTTTTGTTAAAGATAATCACGACATAACTTAGTGATGGCGAAACTCTTATCTAGAAAGTGGAGGATCCAGGTTCAAATCTCGAATTTGATTATTAGTTTTTTTCCGGTGATAAGAAAACGTATGTGAAAATGTGCGACCGATTCGTTGACTTTGCAGTTCCTAGATATATTTTTCCGCTCTCAGAACCGTAATCGCACTATTTATTTCTAAAAGAAATGTTTCGTTTTATTGTTAAACGTTTTGCAAATGTATCCCTATTAATGTAAATTTAAAACAGATAATTTGAAAGAATAAGACAGAGATTTATTTTGAAAACTTAAGCTTTCAAAAATTTTGCAATTGTTTTTCGCTTTATTTTGTTGTTTTACGCGCATAATAAAAACGGAAAATGAATGTAAGTTCCATAACTTTTGTTCAGTGAAATAAATTATGGAAATTGCGTTACGAAACAGCAAGAAATATAAAATTAAACTTCTTAACAAGGCTCTATTTGAGTAAAGGATGATAAAAATGGCATATTAATAGAGAGCATTGAAGTGAAGAAATGAAAAAGTGTCCAGACATTGTTTCCTCAGCCAGTAATTCAAAAAAGAATAAAATTTCCTTCTAACTGTTTGGTTTTAACTATTCATTTCGTTTTAATAAAAGGTTGTCAAGAGAGATAAACAATTGTAAGCAGATTAAGCTATTCAAAACTTTTTGTTGTTGTTGTTGTTATTATTGTTAACAAAAATGATAGACAGTCAGTTGACTTTTTAAGGACTTCCGTATATTTCTGTTTTATCCTCTTGCCCCTTAAATAAGTAAAATTCAATAACGGATGGAAATTATATATACGTGCTTGAAACGTACTTGTCGAGGTTAAAAATATTATATATATATATATATATATATATATATATATATATATATATATATATATATATATACACACTAGCTGAATACCCGTGCTTCGCTACGGAGTGCATTTTAGGATAATTCCAATGAAAAAATAAGGAAATTGCTTTTTAGAGGATTTCGTTATAAACAATATTTTTTGTTTCTTCATTGGGAGGAACTAATATTACCAGTCTCGTCTGTGAACTTACGCGTGAGCAAGCTACGTAAAACTGACCGTGGGAGAAACAATTTTCTCTTAAATCTACGCCAACGTATTTTAAAGTTTGGCCTTGAGACTTATTTAGCACCATGACGAAAAATTTTATATATACGTTTAATTTAATATCCATAAAACATACTAATTTGAATTAAATTCTTAAAAAACTTCCATCTCAATTAGTCTAGTAGTTAAATTTTATCTTTTACTGTAATTTAATAATTTTTTGTCAATTTATTTCGTTGTTATGCACGGGATACAAAATTAGCTTAAAGTATCACAAAAAGAAAAGAAACCAAGTGACCAGCATTTAATTAATTAAATTCTAAAAATTAATCTTTAAAAATTCACCAAAGATCAGAAAATGGAGGTAAAGTTTCTAAAAAGATTTCATTTGAAAGGAATTTTTACGATCTTTCTCGTGATATAAATTTTATAACCCTCAAATTTTTATTTTAAATGCAAACTTAAAAAATGTTACAAAAACAGCTTAAAAATTTAATTTAAAAAAATCTAAGAAGAACTTTTCTAAAATCTTTCTTAGTGCACCCCTACACTATAAGAAGAATCGCCATACAAAATTTCAGCCCTTTAGGTCCAGCGGTTTGGTCTTTGCGTTATCTGTCAGTTAGTCACGGAACTGTTTTATATATATAGATATAATGCTGATATTTTGAAGGAATTATAAATAATATTTATAAGGGGGAGGTATTTTGTCCTTAGAACACCATATAGGAAAGTCAACACTGCTTTCTATGAGGGGACAGCAGGAAAATATCCATGACTTTACCGGGATTCGAACCCGAGCCCACACAGTGGAAGCCCGAGACACTAACCCCTATACCAGACGTGGGGAACGCGCGACCTTAAGGCCGCATGCAGCCTCCGTGATCTACTTGTGCGGCCTTCATAAGGGCTAGCACTTATATTAATTAATACTTAATTTTATAGATTACAACAACATAGAACGGCATGAACGTATGTACGCAGTTTTCGCGTTACGAAGCCTGATCCAAATATTCAATTACTTTCAAGCAAGAAACAAATGCAAATATCCCACTAGCTTAAATTTTCCATCGGATTCCAAAATTATTTTAGGAATGGTTGCTATGTCAGTTATTTATAATTTAATACTGTTATTTTTCTATTGTATTTCTTTATAATGTTAAAATTATTTAAAAATACTTCTACTTTATTATTTTTATTTGAAGTGGTATTTAAATATGTAGTTTTTTATTAAAATTTTAAAATCTGGATTAATATATATATATATATATATATATATAGTATATATGTGTGTGTGTGTGTGCTTACATAAATAAAAATGCCAACAGTGAAATGTAAAAAATTACAGTGGTATCTATGAATCTAATAATTTTATAAGAAAAATAATAATTAATGATTAATGTTATAGCAAGTTTTTACCCTTATGTGAATACAAAAATATTTTATATTGTAACTTATTAAGTCAAACAATAAATAAAGGACTTTTATTTTTGTTATTTTTCTATATAATGCACCAAATTGTTAAAACTATACATAACTCTAATAATTTCATAAAGGTTGCACTTATAAGTACATCAACTTAATGCGGCCTCCTTTATTACTACCTAATTTACATGTGGCCTCTAATGGTAAAAAGGTTCCCCACCTCTGCCCTATACGATGTGCGCCGTACGAGTGGAAATATTAAATGAATTGAAAATACAGTACGTAAAAACTTTTTAAAGAGTTTAAAACACTAAGACATAGAAAGATGCCGAAGTATGACAGAAAAAGTAAAGGAAGGGAGAGGTCAAAGTTTATAAGTTACCAAAAAATGCAGGATTTATAAACGATTGAAAAGTGCCATTGAAGTTTCTTGGCATTGATTTTTCTAAATTAATTCTTCCTTTTTAATGTTCGTTGACATAATTTATGTACAGAAAGTCTTCGACACAGTTGTATCCTGTCATGAAAGTACAGAAGCGTCGACTTCGGCATTGAAAATCAGAGGAGACCGCTGACTTTCCACAATGTAAGAATATTCTGAATTCTCGTGAGAAAAACCAAAATGCTTTTCTACACTAATTCAGATGTCGAAACGTTTAGGGCTGCTCTGTCGTAATCTGAATGAATGAACATCATGTGATGTCTGTCTGCCTCATTTCCTGCCAATACATATTTATATAGAATGGGATGTTCAAAAAAAAAGGAGAAAAAATTCGGGGCATTAAATCTTTTTTATTATTTATTTATTACGGGAAATCTCTCTGGTGTTGGCAGTGTTATAAGCTCATTAAACCTCCGCTGTCTTTCTTTAATCTTCATGATTTCTAATTTTGGTCACTGAAATTCAGATATGCATTGAATTCTAGATCAGTTGTGCTCAAACTGTAGGTTGTGACCCACTTGGGGGTGAAAAAAATGGGAGGGGTCGCGAATAGTTTAAAGAAAATTTATGCCACGTGGAATCACTTAATTAAAAAAATGCTTTGCATTTTCTAAAATTACATGTTTTTTAATATTTCTACAAACGATTCTTGAAGTCAGGTAACTTTCAAGAACAGCAAAACACTGTTTCCTTTGTTGCCCCTTTCTGCTTCTATTTCTCTTTAGAGTAAAAAAATTTTTCAAGAATTCAGTATGAAAATAACGGTCATGCATGAAGTATTTATTTTGATAAAGATACATTTCCCTTTTGAAAAAAAAGCATTTACTGAACAAATGAACTTCTAAAATGAAAATGGCAACTAAGATCATTTGTGTACAATCGTGAATTTGAGTTTTGATACGATTAATAACTTTGCTAATTATTGACCGATTTTAATTATTTTAGGCTTTTTGTGACAGCCCGAGGGTGGGTAAGAAGAATTTTGAATTTGATTTTACTTTCTTTTAAATATTTTGGACCTCTATTCTCTGTTACGGCTAATTTTTGTGAGTGAATCACAAATCACAAAACTGTGCTTAAAGTTTAGACTGATTCTTTTTAGTTAAGATATACTAATTTTTATGCTTTTAAAAGTACATCGTGAATTATAAAATTAAGAACAATATAAATTACAGTATACTAAGCATTCTGAAGTACAAACACAATATGTAATTTACCGAATTTCAGAAAGTAAACAATCGCAAGTTAGCGAGACACATAGGGGTGATTCCCGGAAATGTAACAGCTTCCATTTACTGCTGTCATCCTCCGAAATTGTTGGTTTTTTATTAATTAAAAATTATTATAATTATTTTAAAGCTTCCAAACTTATCTTAGAATTATCCTAAGGCTTCAAAACATAAGTATACGAAGTTTCAATCCGATTCGTCAAGAAATGTATATTTGTATACGATATATACATACATACATACATAGAGACACTTTGCTTTATTTATATAGATTCATATTTTTTTATATGTTAGTAAATGATATATTGTTAAAAAAAAGTCAAACAGTTTTATCCGAAAGCAAGTGCAGGTGGTAAGAAGTCTTCTTTTTCTTTGTTATTGTTAGAATTTGGCTAAACCGCCGAAGTTAACTCCACGGATTTCTGTCACTCAATCTGATTAACCCCTTGTAAAATGTACTTACGTAACAATTAACGATGACGTCACAATTTCATGAATTACGGCTTCTTAAGTTAATTGCCGATTGAGGCTGGTTAGTTGAGTTAGTAACGGTTTATTTAACTGTATATTATTTCACGGAGAATGAGTATAAGTGTTACGACTGTTAGTCCTTTACAATGTGAACGGTATACCCAGAGACATCGGTTCATGCCGTGCAGTATACGACACCCTCACGTGTTGTGAGTATCGTTTAATGCTTACATTTTTAATAAATTAAGGGAATCTGGGACACATTTAAAACAAAAAATTATTTATTGAGTTAAAATTTTGAATTTTTTGTGATGGTCAACTATATAATTTGTAAACAAAATCACTTCATAAAACTTCTCAAAATGTTTTTAAAATTTTTTTTAATTTTTAAATTTTAAAAAAAGTGGGGTAATTTAAAATTGTTATAACTCGAAATATTATTTGTCGAATTTCAATTCTTTTTCATTTAATTAAACAGAAATATATAAGTTTTAATTTTGATTCAGCATTTTTTTAAATATTAATTTTTTTAAAATTAAAAATATTTATATTGAAAATTACAAAAAAATTATGTAACTTATTTTTAAAAAATCATATTTTCAAAAGTAAATATTTTTTTCAAATTTTCTGAATCAAAATTAAATTAAAATAGTTGAAAATGACATGTTCTAAGTTTCAACCATTTATCTTTAACAGTTCTTGACTTCTTACAGGTTTAAACAACGCTTGGTTACTATTAGAATGTTGCAAAAAAATAATAATTTCTCCTGTTCTAATTAAGATAGAAACATGATTTAAACGTCATTTTAAGCGTAAAATAACACATATTTTTAATGCAATAAAATTTGTTTCGAAAATTCGAACAATTTTGTGTCCTGGACCCCCTTAATGTTCATTTTTTTCTTGTCTCACTTCCTTAAACTGCCTCGCTTTATTGAGCTAAAGGGAATTATTTCCCCCTCCATGATTTCATAGTGTCATGGGTTATTATGTAAGATAAATAAATACCGAAAATGTACAGTTTTCTATTTTTTTCTGTTAACATTTTTATAACTTTTTAAAATTTTTGTGTATCTATGAAAAAAAATTTCATTTGGAGTCGTGTTTTTTTTTTTTTTTTATTTCAAGAAATTGGGTCGTGGTTTGGCGCACCACTGCTCTAGATCAGGGGTCGGCAACCTTTTTACTGGGAGGGCATATTTCAGAAATGCTGGAATTCGGCGGGCACCACTGTATGAAGAGGAAGGGGAGGGGGTTAGTATCTAAACATGAAAATATTAATGCGACATAAATTTTTAATACATAAATTCAAACTTTAATTTAAACGAAATAGTCTTTAAATTGAAAATTAATGTGATTTTTGACATTGCACATCTGCGGCCTATTCGTTGTAATGTGGCACATAAGTTAGATTCCCAGACCTCAGGCATTGGTCCAAATGAGTGTAAGTGAAGCTTGATCGGTATTTTGATTTTAAGTATTTCATATTGGAAAACAAAGATTCACAAGAATATGTCGACGTGCAAAGAGAGTTCAATTTCAGAGCACATATTCTCAACAATGGGAAGCTATTTTCATTCACTTAATGCCAGAATTTTTCTTCATTATGATGTTATTTTAATTCAATGTTATTTCTTATATCTATAATTTCCAATTCTATGTCCTCCTTATTGGAAATATCAAAATACGGGGCGATTTTATGAGTCGCATTTTCCTCTGTACAAAAGAAAGGGTTAATAAAAAACGTCAAGAATGCCTCCAATTCGTAGAATTCTTTAAATCTGGTATTAAATTCTTCCTTTAAGGAATAAAAATGATTGTATAACTAATATGTACTGGCATTTCCATCGCAAAAATTTCCTATCACCAATTTTAAATTTGGGAAATGTGATAAATTTCTCCATATGCTATTTCCACAGCGGCAATTTATCTTTTAAGGCATTTATTGTACTTTTCATAGATGCAAGGGGACAGGGACGCTGTCGAGAGATCAGGCTGCTCAGTTTTAGATTTTTACGCTTTTAAGATTTCTAATTTTTTTCTTTTTTACTAAAATTATTCATTACAACATAATTTTCGTTTGTTGTTCAAATGTCTAAAATTTTTCGAAATTTTAACGGATGGCACTTTAAAATTGTTTCGTAGGCACCCCTGTGACCGTGGGCACCGCGTTGTCAATCCCTGCTCTAGATTATCCGACTGTGGATAGGCTTATTTGTGGTTTATCTGCGTATTACTCCAGAAAAAGTTTAGAGATAAAGTGCTACAAACTTTTTGAAAAGTAAGTTAACTTGGTTTACAAAGATCTGAAAATCTACGCAAGTTTTTTCATTTTTAAATCCTGTTTAAATCACAATGTATAAAACATAAGTCATAGGTTCTTGACCGGTGATCCGGGAGAACCTGAGGAGTGGTTAGCGGTAATTAAAAAAAATGGTTTTGTCGTTTCAAAGCGACAGCAAATTTAACAATTTTATAAAGTCTGGAAAAAAAGGGTACTTTCCCATTCTACCGACCTGTCGCCAACCTCTTGGCGAAGAAAAGCCGTTCTCCCATCCTTGCAGACACCGTTATGGGATCTCTGGAGCATCGACTTACAAATCTCTATTGAAGTGTATCTAAGAAGTGGACAGAAATGGGCATGAAAATGAAATTTTGAGGCCTTATTTTCTGATGTAGTTCGGTACTTTCCTTACATATACTTAGAGTTCTTTTGTCCACGTCATGTAACCGAAATTTCCCCATGAAAGGAATAACTATATATATATATATATATATATATATATATATATATATATATATATATATATATATATATATATATATATATATATCGGGGGCGTCATAAATTCCTGCAAAACTCAAAAATTCGTAATAAAAGAAATAATGCTCGGAAAAATTTTCTGTTTGCACGAATAGGATCAGAGGGACATTAGATTTTTTTTCCATGTAAAAATAAAAGTGTTTCCAAAAGTAACCGAAAGAGGGCGCTTTTGCGTGACCACGTTAATCCTGTATTGCAGGAAAGACATGCGTTACCTGTTGATACCTTCATGCAGGATGGTGCTCCGCCCCACATTTCACTTGATATCAAGACGTTCCTGTTGGAATCTTTCACTGAAGACCGAGTTCTATAAGTCACGGTTATAAGGTTCAGTGGCCCTCCCGATCACCAGACTTGACCCCCCGGGAAATTTTTAGTTGGGGGGGGATACTTAAAGACTCATGTGTACCGGGGCTCCCCAACCACTTTGGTGGAACTGAAAAATATCATTCGACAGACAGTCGCAGTAATCGATGCTAGAATCCGCTGTAATGGGCTTAGTGACGCGCGTCACTTGCCTATTATCTTGTGCTGGAAGTAATGTTGAACATCTGTTACTTTAAAATAAATGCACAGTCTCGTGTTATTGCTATCTGTTTGATTTTCTGTTTGAGTTTGCCTGATTTGCATAAAACGTCTCCGTATGATGTGTGAGCGCCCTCTTTCGGTTACTTTTGGAAACTTTTTTTTGCATGGAAAAAAATCCAATGTCCCTCTGATCTTATTGGCGCAAACAGAAAAATTATCCGAGCATTACATCTTTTATTACGAATTTTTGAACTTTGCACGAATTTGTGACGTCCCCGGTATATATATATATATATATATATATATATATATATATATATATATATATATATATATATATATATATATATATATATATATATATATATATATATATATATATAAGTATTATGCCCTCCATTCTAACATTTAAATTCTCTTTCCTAAATCCAATCCCCAGTAATAAACCCTTAGCCACAGAACTTCTCATGAATCGCATGCCGTTTCATTGCTACACGTGTATTCGTCTGGAGTCAGGAGTGGGTTAGCATCGCGAGCCCCAAAATCTGCTGACCCTACAAATAAGAGTCACATGTACCTCGCCCTTGCGTTTAATGTTGAAAGGTGATATTACTTCCGAGACGTCTTCTGAAATGAACGGATGTACTTTTGTCGCTCTAATAAACGATTCAGCTCGACTGCTTCCAAATTTAATTTTATTTATTTCAGGCTGAGTCTAGCTCCAGCCATGTAAATATGAGCTAGTTTTCCATTTCAGGTTATAGTTTAAGGGCATGATGTAACGGGTATATTACACACACACACACACACACACACATATATGTATATATATATATATATGGTTATTCCTTTCTTGTGGGAATACAGAATATATATACATATCACCAAAAGTAGAAATGTAGATTGCAGACAATATGTGATGTGAAAAGAAATTCTTGCATTCATTTTTTTTTTAAATTGGCGACTTTCTGCGCACAGTTGGCGACAGGTCGGTATAATGGGAAAGTACCAAAAAATATTTTTTGTTCCTAATTATTTTGTTCAAATTCTAAAAATTCCCGTATTTTTTTCCGTTTTCTGACGTTTCGAGTACAAAAAGAAATCCCTATTCTGCTTTAAAATCCCTAATGCATTTCCGTGGCGGGAAGTTGCAGCGTCGCAACAATTTTACAGCTAGTAAAACAACAAATGCAATCTCAAAAATCTCATTCAATTTTCAGTTTCCATAGGCTTTTATGTTTGCTATCAAGTTTACTTTTACTTGAATTTGCTATTGAGTTTATTTGTAACTTAAATAAAAAATTATCAAAATTCGAAATATCAAAAATAGTTATCAAATATTATCAAAAAGTTTATCAAAAACAGTTTAAAACCCCTTTTTACCCCTAAAAGGGTTAGTTGAGAGAGGGGTCCCAACGATTTTTTATCTTTCAAATTTTGACAAGAAGTCTGTGATGAACAATAATTTAGAACCACTCCTCTAAGTAGTTTTTTTTACGGTATGCAGGGCTATTTTCTGATTTCACTAGTGATTTGCTGTTTTTCACACACACACCCGTACAGAAATATGCACGGTTAGCCGAGAGTTAGGTGTTGCGTGTGAAATTCTTATTAGTACCACCAGAGCGTGTTCTTTTCAACACAACAAATCCAAAGGTAACGTCACCATACATCAGAAGTAAATCGCAGAAATTTAACCCTTCAGCCGGCGCGTCCGTGTACAAAGTGCAACATTTTCGTAATTTTGAATGGTTTGTTTTTACATGTAAGGTTTGAATATTCTAAGCAGTTCTATTTATAGCTACATCCTTTCTAGTGCAGGGTATAATTTTCTGACACTTCTATTCCTTTCCATTCATTGTTAGTCGTGATTTAACCGTGGTAAACCAGCGATTACACTGGATTACAATACGACAAAAGCAGGAGTTGATGTAGTCGATCAAATATGCAGCTGTTACACGGTATCCCACATACCGCGAAAATGGACTCTCTCATTGTTTTTTTTAGATTTTTGGACATGATAGGAATGGATTTGCAAGTTGTCCTTAGATCCAATAAACCGTACAGTTTTGAAATAAGGCGATTGTATCTGCATTCTTTGGCTTTTAATTATAAATATATCTCAATATTATCAACATTTTATATCTTGTCATAAAAAGCAGAATTATTATTTTCAATTTGAAAAAAAAAAATTATTACAAAAGGAATAATCAAGGTTGAAAGAGACGTTGCACTTTGTGCCACGCGCGCACTTTGAAGGGTTAAATAGGTGGAGATCCAGGGAGGATAGAATATTCCATTTCTTTTATATATGCACAATTCCAATGATTATTTTTTATACAGTGTATGTTTATACAAAGTTCATAAAATATTAAAAAATTATTTGATTACTTTAAGAAGTTTAGAATCAAATTTTAACATACTTAGTTTTTCTGTTTCTTCTTAACTAATAGACGTACATGAATAATTTTTTTCCTTTTCGTGCATAAGAGAGATTTCAGTATAATTTGTCTACAGAATTTACAAAAGTTATGCTAATAAAACTTTTTAACTATTTAAATTGGAATATGAACAATTTTTGCTTCAGGACGAAAGTTTCCAGAATTTTGAATTTCATTTTAAGTGAATTTTGAGCAACAAAAACACGATGATGACACCCATGTGGAAAATGTGTAATCCAAATAAGTTTTATTTTGTCCGATCTGTGTTGTCATCAGTGATTGGTGTCTTGCCTCTGTCATATGCAAATTTCCTCCGTAAACCCTGATCGTGTTTTTGTAGGCCGTTCGCAGAGCCGCTTTTTCTGCTTGCATAACGCGTCCGTTTTTTGTGATACACGTGTCATTCCAACACTATTTAGGGTTTTTGCATCCACTGAGTATTTTCCGACAGGAAAAAATGGGCGTTGCCATTCGAAAATTTTTAGTTTTTGTACCTATAACCGTAACCATGAGCGCCACTTTGTTGCCGTTTGCAAAATCCCGAGCTCATACCTCTGAATAATTGTATCTGAAATCTCATCTTGATCGGTTGAAAGGAACGGCCGCTAGAGGTCCATATATCGGCAAAGTTCTTTTATGACCACCCTGTATATCAATCCAAGAAAATTAGATGGTGCGGTATCGGACCCCTTACAGTACATAAGTAGACCTATAGTACTTAAGTATTGTTATAGTATCCCTACACACACCCAAACAGTTGATACTCTGTTCTAATTGAACCATTAGAAAACGAATAGGTAATGCAATGTAAGAATTAACTACATTTCAGTTGAATTCCTAAATCCTCTTTTATACTCTAAGACAGTGGTTCTCAACCTTTTATGTACCCCGTACAGCCTGGAAATGCGTAACTGGCCTACTCCATGTATAGATAGACAAAACTGCAGTTATAGAGTATTTAAATAGTAATAAAAATAATTTATATTTATACACACTAAATTTTGTGCTTATTAATATCGTCAAACATAGGGACAAATAACTCGACAAATCTCATAAAATTATAAACATTTTACTGAGTAATCAGTGAGACTTTGAGCGTGTTTTTGCTTGCCCAGTTCAACAGCTGTTGGGGGTTGTACTTCTCAGGTAGAGTCGCAAGCCATCTACAACATCTAACCTGCTTCTATATCTGATTTTTAAAGCAATGAAAGGTGAAAAACAAGTTGTGGGTAAAAGTAACAAATATTTGACTTCTAGATTACAAATATTGACACTCGTAGCATACCCCTAAAAGTGTTACTGCGCAAACCCAAGCAGTAAGAGCACCATATATTGAGAACCCCCGCTTTTAATATGTTGTTTTCGTAAAGGAATCGTGTTGGCCAACATCAGGTGGAAAATTCAAGCCGTATTTCTCTAAGTATCCCACGTACTGGAAGTTGTTTCGTCTTTAAGTAAAGCGTAACTTCTCCCCGTGCAACAACAAATTATAAACTTTCAAGTTTATTCCCCGAGTTCTTCCTTGAATAATTCCTCAAATCCCCAGTTATCAATTTTGTGAAAAGGAAAAGCGATTCACCCAGACACAATAACAAATTTCTAGAAATCTTTCTCACATGGTCAGAACACTGAGAGTTGTTTCATGTTAAGTAACGTCTTTCTGTATATGAACAGATTACTAATTTTCAATTTACTTTCCAAACTCCCCATTGAATAATTCATTAGTGCCACGTTCTTTTCAATCCTGGGAGAAGGAAAAGCGTTCAATAAACACAAGTCTAAATTCCAAGAAATCTTTCTCTTAGAGCCCACCATACTGCGAGCTGTTCTATGCGAGGCTTTGGAAAAATCCCGCATCAAGATGTCAATTAGTAGCGAGGGCTGGGAAATACATCGCTCCCTGAACGACCCCGCTAATACCCTCGCAAATCTAGAAGGCCATAAATACAGAAAGTAGGCTCCTGCCGCAAGATTTATGGCCCTTTCGTTTTTGTCACATATTCTCTTCTATCTATAATTATTAGCGTCATCTTTCTTTGGCTTGTTGTTTGTACTAGTGTTTTTGTGCCTTTCGTTTCAGTAGCAGAGGAGAAATTATTTGCTCTCCGTGCCGTATTTTTTGCTTCTTCTAGGCAGGAATTGGGAAATAAATGGATTAAGAAGATAGATTCGACTTTTCTGCAAAACTCTGTCCGAACCCAAATGGGCTGTGTTCCTTGTATAAGGCCTTTTATACACAGCATGGAGGCTAGAGCGAAAACTATTTTACCTCACTTCATATTATGCAATCAATAATATAAGAGAGTGTAATATTTCTGTGCTCAGCTAGCAAAATGTTATAAAAAATTTACGTGACAGCAATTCTAAGATTCAAAATGTCATGAAATATCAGTAATTTCTTTTACATGAGCAAACGTGGTACCAATATTTCAGAAAAATTGTTGGCTATTACTTACAGTAGTTACAGTAAATGGAAAATATTGGCGATCGAGAATCCGGAATGTGAAAAACTCAATTTTTTTTTAAGAAAAGCTTCTTATAACATTTTGCCATCTGAGCACAGATTTTATCTTCAGTTGTATCTCCACACCCCAGGGTAATTAGTAGTCACTGTAAAAACAAAATATTGTTTCAGAATAAAAAAGGCTACTTGCTTCAATGTGCAATGTTACTGGATAGCGAATTTATTTTGGGTAGCTCTATTTTGCATCTAAAACAAGGCAGAAATGTGACCTAATCAGAGTATAGCGGTTCGTCTAAAACAAGTTTAAGCTTGCCTGTTTCAAATGCCATGAAGAAGTGTTTGAAATAGAAAGAAAAGTATCTGTGATAGGCTAGACTGAAACTATTTCAGGGTGCACATATATTTGGTACAAAAATAGGGTCACCCTAAACTGATTAGATACGCTATCCAGAAACAGATAGAGCATTAAATATTATTTTGCCTTAGGAGTGGACACAGTTTAAAAATTATTCATCATATATAACATCTAAATAATTTTGAAACTTTAGTCAAATGTATTTTGGAAATCTTATATTTTTTTACGCAATTTTCCAGTTTTATGTGTGTTTCAACAAAATAATGAATGAAAAAGGAATATAAATCAGAGTTTTTAATTGCAGTTTGTTACCTGGTAATAATTTAAATTCTGAATTATCTTTAGGCATATCTTTGCTATCTACTAGTATTGTCTGATTTTTTTATCTTCATTTTTTTATTGTTTTTCTGTAACATGATTTTACCAATACGGCAATCTCACAATTCGGAAAGAAAATATGCCTTTTCCCGATCTCGTCATCAAAATAAACCAATGTTTGTTAAACATAAACGTTCAGTGGAGAATTTCAGAAATGCGTTTACTCAAACAACAAGTGTATGCATGTTCATGTCGCTCTATCCGCGTCTTTGTGTTCGCTTTTAATAATCAGCTTTTGCATTCACGTAAAAGTTACGAGACTGTCACCACCTCAGAAACACTAAAATATATTAAAGTTGTGTGAAGAAAATCAAATTGGATATTTACGATTTAGACACATTTAAAAAAATAATTTTAAGCTCATAGAATTTTAAGTATTTTTTTAAATGAACTAATATGAAAATTTGAATAGAACGTCGGTGACGAGTTATTACTCGCACAGATCCTAATGTATATAAATGAATCTTATCAGAACTCATAACGTGCATGCGAAAATATTTTTCAGTAGTGTAGCTTATTTTAAATTCCAACCTACAGATATATTTGTCTACGGATGTTGAACAATGTTTTTTTAATGATAGTTGCAAAATTATCGATTGAACGTAGAAACCTAAACAATTTTATCATCCAAAACTTCAGTCTGAAATTTTATAGTTTTTATATCTTTTTCCCAGCTTTTGAATGAAATTTTGCAAAGTCTATTTGTCCTAGAATGTCAAACAATTTCATTAGAAAAAGTCAGTTAGGACAGTATCTCTGTCTGCATCGGTTATCTCGTTGTGCCGCTGGAACTCGAGGATACTAATGCATCCCGTAATTAGAAATTCCTGGTACGTTTCTGAAAAATAACTTTTTTTTAAACATTTGAATAGATTAGGCTAAAATAAAAACTGCAAACGTGAAAACGCATGACAAGTGACACATGATAGGTGATTTCATGACAGGTTTCACTTGACTTGTGAACCCTGAACGTGTAACACATGTAATTCTTGAGGTCCGGCACACAAATTTCTCTAAAAAAAATTATAAGGCTCAAAACATACCACGGAAATTTTCGAATAAAAAAACTCAATTCTGGATTCTGCAGTGATAATATTGTAAGGTAGTAACATTTGTAACCGGTTCTATTTATGAAAACGGGATTTTGCACTATTTGCGATCTTTATAGGATATATTTAAAATAGCCTGAACGGTATTACTATATAATTTTGTAAAGTGTTTTTCATCCTATAGTCAGTAAACTGTCTCTCGGAATTTCAAAGAAAATATTCAGAAAATATTTTCCCAGTAGCAAAACTTGCTCTCAAAAAGAAAAGTTTTTTTGCCCTTTAACCTAATTTAAAATACTATAAATAAAAATTTTGAATATCCTGAAGATAAAATTATTTTAAAACCTCTTCTAAGCACTAGAGGGCAAAAAGTTATACAAACAGAGCTGTTGGTCTGGCAGACATACAAAAAAACTTAATATACATTAAATTTTGAATTTTTACTTTTGAGGCAAAATGCCAAATAATTCAAGCATTTTTGCAAGTATAATGATCTTTACATAAAAATACATTTGAGAGTAAAATGTTACTAAATGCGTATCAATAACAAATGAAATTTTTTGTTCCTCTAAAGCAGGGTTTCCCAAACTATGTTCCGCGGAACACCGGCGTTCCACAGAAACCTAAAATTGTTTTATATCCTGCAATGGGAACAAGAAATTCAAACATGTTTGACGGATTAATGCTCTAAAATGTCTAAAAAATTTAGCATTCAGGAATAATTATTAAATAATAAATAATTAATGTTTTTTCTCATTTTTTAAAATGTTATTAATTATGTGTTAATACCTATCCTACAAAATAAGCAAGGTGTTCCGTCAAAATTTCAGGATTTACGATGAGTTCCATAGCAGGAAAAGTTTGGGAAACCCTGTTCTAAAGAATGAAAGTAAATCCCGTCTAACACTAAGTCACTTTGTAAAGAGTTAAATATTTGCAGATGAGAAGTCTTACTTGTAATGTACTAAATACTTTTATATTCGATGTAAAGAAAAAAAAATTATGCAGATTTAATCCATATCATTTTAGAATAATATCACAAAATGATTTAGGTTTCTTAAGGCCTATTCACATTGCAGGCCGTTAGCGTAAGCGTAAAAGGAAAAATGGCGCTGAGACGGAAATAAACCAATCATAGGCCTTAACAATATCGTCGCTAATCGTTTCGAGGTTTGTCATTGGTTAAATATATTTCAATACTTTTACGCTTACGCTAACGGAGTGCGATGTGAACAGAGCCTTAATCTTTAAATAAATAAATGATAACTATCATACCTGTGTTCGCCATAGTCTAGCTATAGATACAATAGTTTTATTTTCACCGTGGGCTCTTCAGAGTAACAGAAACGAAGAACACATTATTGATCATTTATATCATTATTACCATGTTTTTATTAACTTGCTTTCTTGTTTGTTTGTGTGTGTGTTTGTGTGTTTGTCCAGTGCAAATCTTGCAATCGATTTTTAACTAACTTCCCGACTAGCTAGACATTTGAAACTTTTAGAATAGCTCAGAACACGATGACAAGGCATTTTTTTTAATACTTTTAGCGATCTTTAAGCGGATTTTTACCATGTTTTTATCATTTTCAGTTAATTTTGTTTTGTAGACTGGTGCAGCCATCTGTCGGCCGGGACGGGAACGCAAAGTTAAACGCAAGTTAACTTCCAATTAACTTTATTTTCTTTCAAGTCGATGGGATAATTCATCAAACAAATTTAAAAAAAGTATTTAATACATAGAATTGTCAAGTTTATATGATTCAACAGAAAATTTAAAACATGGTATATAAAAAGTTCTTTTTATCTTGTAATTATTTATATTTTAAGTCTATTTCTGTTTTAACAGTAAACCGTATTTTAAATTATTAAAGTTTTTTTAAGTTTATTCAAAGCAAATACACAATAGTTTAATTTTGACAATGGGATTTGAATAAAATGGCGGACAAATAACGTAATTTTAAGCTTTAATAGAAAGAAATCCTCCCTGCCTCGGTTATAATGTAGTAGACCTTATTTCTTTCTACTGCACATATAATTTTTATGAAAGGGAAAACTACAAGGTACTGATTCATAACTACTGGTGCATAAAGCCAGATCTAGTAACTTATGATGTATGGTTTCGTAAAATGGAAACCATTTGTCATGTCAATAATTAAAAAAGAATAGATAACACATGTCATGCATGTATGGGTATACTTCGGGAGATGCTTGTCGTAATAACATAGCTGCTTTAACGTATGCCCCTTTTTTATCTTACAAAATATTAAGTGGTGCATCAGTTGACATCATAAATCTTCTTCGATCGCAATGTTATAGCTGCGGAGAATTTTTCTTCCAATATCTCTGTGGTTACAGTTTAGCAAGTGCGTTTCTTAAATTCCGTTTTTGCTCACGCAGACAGACGCTTCGCTTAAATAAAGAGAGCGTTGAGTTTAAAGTTTTAAATTTTTCCGCAGTAAATTTTTCACAAGGATTGATTTATATCGCTTCAAAGTCAAAACACTGAAATAAATAAATTGAAATAGAAAGACTCCTAAAAAATGGGCGCTCTTTGTTTATGCATCTTCTATCATTTGACCCCCCCCCCCCAAAAAAAAAAAAATGCATTTTTTAACCTATGATTAAAAGAGAAATACTGAGAAAAGGAAAATTTCCCATAACTTAACACTGGGAACGAAGATTTGCGATGTCGACTGATATATCACTTTAAGCTGATATTTACTTCTAAGTACAACAAAAATTAACTATGTCCATGAAATTAAACAATCAGCAAACTCGAAAAAAAAAGAATTGAGCAAACTTATTAATCTTGCTCAGGTACAAGAAGAGGAATAATTAATGGATTTTTGTAACAGAACTCCAAAAGTAAATGTTATTTATAGCACACGTGAGTAAATAATAAAGTTCAAGAATAAATATATTAATAGTATATGTCGCGTAATAAAGACTTGTTAATTTTCCTGCAATCTTTCATCATCCGTTAAATAAAGCTTGTTAATTTCCTTTTTCCCTTTTTCTCAACCGTCGTAAAAGAAATTTACAGCTGCAAATATTTATCTACCTAATTTTTAGCATATGCTTCCCTCCACGTTGGAGGAAGATATATTAGTTGTTGCGTCAAACTCAGCCTATCAAAATGAAAAAAAGTGTCATTTTTAATGCAGATATCTTAGCTAACTCTAGAGGATGTACCTTCGCATAATCGCCCTTCCAAGTAAACAGCGTTCTCCTTTGCGTAAAAATCCTGAGTTTTCATTCAAAGAAATCCTGGCGGAGTTCCACTCAAATATTTTCTTGTGACTCTCAACTCGTAAATCTTTCAGGTGTTGGTTTTTTGACGGGATCTCACAACAAGGGCAATGAACATCTGGGGCTTAAATATAGCGTTTTCAAGTCTGATTCATGCGCCTTAAAAGCGACAAGACATTGGCGTGGAAAGCGGAATCATTTATCTTCTGCGGTGGATCCCGCCAAATGCAAAGAAATTTTCTTTTTCAGCGATTGTTAACATTGGATGAAAACAAACGCAACGTTGACTTTTTACAGAACATGTTAAATAGGGCTTCTTGCAGAACTTGGCTAAGGAAATGTTCCTTCCTTTCGTATCCAGCAAACATGATTACTTGTTACAGAACGTATCGAAAGAACACGTTTAGTGCGTAATATTTATTGAATCTGATATACTCTACAAAACACTCAGATATACTAATTTGAGTTTTTAAATTTCGTGAGACTACACAATTTCAGCGTTGAATAATTTGTTTGAGTTAAATGAATATTCCTTGAGTATGAAAACTATCGCTACTTTTCCGGGCATGATTAAAACGAGGAAGAGATGGTTGCTTCGTTAAACCAGAGGATATGTATGTGTCTTATTAAATTGAAAAAATACTCTCTCAGACACTGTAAGGTATCACCTCTTACTATCTTGAAGAACATCAATTGTCTCCTCGTAAAAGGCAGAATACCTACACTAGTCGTTATTGTGTAGACGAAGAATCACACTTTATTTCTCTTGAAAAAAAACACGACTTTACTTACAAAATGACACATTTTTACAATTAAATATAAACAAAAAAAAATAACATGAATATATTTTGCTACAATCTTTGTTGCGCGCACATCATCTACCATTTTCATCCATCTCGCTTCTCTCTCCTTCCATCCGGCGCCCGTCGCGCCACTTGCTGGTTCACGGAAGTGCGTCATATGACGTCACAGACACGTATTTGTGGTTCCGAAATTAACTGAGAGAAACGTATGATAGAGAATTGAGTGGGTTAATGTCCACTTCTATCCACTTCTTTATATCTCGATTCGGAAACCCAATACGGATTTGTCAAGCGACTTATGTCCAATCTGATATTTCTGAGGTCCTCCCACTACCCTAGCTCAGGGACCTACAATGTCTTAATCCGGCCCTACAAGGAAGAAACAATATATTTTGTTGTTGTTCTTACATAGGGTAAGTGTCCAAAATATCGCCTACTCTAACTTTTTTTCGACATTTCATCCACTTTTCAGTTTCTGATTAGGCTGGAAACTTAAAGTACATCCTTAAGAACTATTTCCTTTGGTATTCTGAGATCAACGAGCTCCAAAACCAGTGCCATTTTAAGTTATGTAGCTAAATTGGAAAAATTGAAATTTCCAGTGAACTCCAGAGCGGTTCCTAATATCGCCTATCTCTGTTCCTATTACCTCCTGCTAGGCGAAATTAGGAGCACCTGTTACAAGGCGTTGCTAGCAAAGTCTCTGTTTAATGCACTGTCAAATGGTATTTGCAAAATTAGAATATGGATGCACCTACCTGGTCATTCACTGGATTCTGATTCTTTGGAGCCAAAATTTACGAAGGCAACAGCCAAAACAACTTCAGACGCCATATAGTTTCTGTTGTCAGTGATAAGAGCGTTGTCGCTATCGCCGCTGTTAGTACAAGTCCAGAACTAAGAAGTTACTGCATTTACTCATACATAGCGTGAATCATACTTTGGAAACACGAGTAGGCGATATTAGGGACAGGAGCGATATTTGGGACACCCACCCTATGCAGAAAATAATCACAATTTTGTCTTTTCGATTAGCAAAAACTTTATGGTGAAGAAGTTGATTTCCATTCGTCCCCCCCCCCTCACTATTGCACCAACTAGGCCAAAGAAGAAAAAAAAGCTGCCTCATGTATTTCCAATTATCTTGAATATTTTAGTTTTCCCATACAGCTGAGCATATAGCGAGCCCTGCTTAAATAGGAGCTTGGATTTAACGGCAAAGTAAGAATGCAGTCCTGGTTCACTTTTATACATACGGATTATAAACTCAGTACTACGAGCAAAACTTGAATTTCAGGAGTGAAAGTTTGCTTACTCACATTATTTCCGTTGACTTCATTCAATACCTTTCTAAGAATATTTCCATTCGACAGTCAAAACTTAGTAATGAGTCACTTTCAGGTTTCGTAATAACAGGTGTTCCACAGTTGCTATTTGGAACGAGAAAGGGAGGAGAGGAAGGAGCTCGGTATTTGCTTACTGCCGGGACTTGGCGACACTACGGTCTGAGTTCCTAGTACCTACATTCTGGGCTTTATTGGTTTTAGAAAGTTTAGTTATCGCGGCTTAGACAATAACGAGTTGAAATCTTTAAAAACCACGACCTGCCGTCCTCAGATTTCCACGCTGATGATAAACGAAAGAAAGTTAATTAATCATTTTATTAAAGGAGTTATGACTGTAAGAAATTAAAATATGTTCCTAAACTAAAATATAAGAGGATATGGACGAATCATAGCTAAAATTGTTCAAAGGACCGTAATTCTGATTTTCCTGAAAGTCGCCTTTTATTCGAGGAATTTCAAGCAAAGACTTCATCGACATACTCTGGCTTTGGAAAACGTGGAGGAATTTCAGTATTTTTTTGAAAGAAGGGTGCAATTGAAAATGGTTATTGGGGCAAGAGTCGTACTTTTCGAAAAATCACATACGAAAAAGGCCAATGTAGAATACAAAACATTTGACAAAACTTGTTTTCCCGTACAAAATGATAACTAAGATTAAGCTAACTAATATTAAACATTTTCTTACGGAAGAAAATGCAATTTTATGATCCCTTGGATTTCACGAACAAAGGTATTGGCTCCTTTGTGTTCGTTATAAATCACTTCAACTGTATTATATAATCTTTTCTAACAACGGAGCCCAGATTTTATACAGCCTTCGTGGCAAAGGATGACCCGAACGCTCTCAAAAGACAAGCAATCAACGAACAATAATAAGGCCTTTTATCTATGTGTATTGATATCTTACAAAACTTTTATAAATTAATTTAACATTGTTTTTTACTAATAATCCCATCTGTGCTTCAATGTTCAAATTTACTTCCTTTTCTATACCTACTTCTCAATTTTAATACAGTTTTCTGATCTTACAACAAAAACGTCGCATTAAATGCAATCCTTGTATACCTTAATATAAGATTTTAAATTAAACGTAGTTAAGAGATTAGAAAACATCAGATTACATACAGCTTTTATCATAACTACTCTTCTATCCACTGTGTTAACGCTGAGGAATTTCTCTCATTGTTTTAAGTAATTTCTGTGTTTAGGGGCTTAAATAATATTTTTTTAGCTTGAGGGATTCTAAACTTGTTGCATTTAACACATATCAAAAAGTAAAGATTTTATTTATTTAGTTTCAAAGTTTGGAGCTGTTACTCTTGCCAGATAAGTTCAGCTGAAAACCAACCCGTAGATAAATGAAAGTTGCGAGTTTCTGCTCACAAAACTGACATGCACGCGTGAAGTATTTCTCACGTAATAAATCCTCTTCTCACACTTTCGAAGACAAACTCGGAACATGGGCCAAGAATGACAGTATCTTAGATGCCTTGAATCCAGCTAATTTCAATCAACTTCAAGCTGCGACATGATCATTCATCTTTCGAAACAGTACAACGCTTTTTTAGCTTCCCTTCATACTAGATGTTCCCCACACTATACACAGGGTAAGCTTTTTTTTTTCTTTCGTAAAATATTTCAAACGTGGATTTCAACGAATTAGCACCTTTTGGGACTCTAACAAGACCACAAGACAATGCTGAACAATTGGTGTGAATTGCTGAATCAGATTTCTAAACTTGCTTATTTTACAGCAACAAATTACAATATGTTTGAAATTATCCTTGCAGTCCATGTTACTGAGTAAATCAATGAAATACTAAATAAAACCCAGACAGAAACTCTGTAAAATAGAATAAGAACATTATCAAAATAAATCATTATAAATCCTAATTGCTTATAATTTCAAAATAGTTGTTAATAAGGCTCCTTTTTTTTTCTTTTAATTTCTCTTGTTCTAAACCTAATGTCGCCAACTCTCTTTGAAATAAATTGAATCGTAAACATCATTCACATTATGCTTTTCTAAGTTTGATGATTTTACTCGAAAAATTACTTGGCAATGAAGTTTTTTTCACAGTGTGACATGATTTTATACAGTCTCTTTTAACAAACAAGAATAAATCTTCTTGCGACAGTCAGTTTTTTCAAAATTTACGGCAAGTCAGTGCAAAAACTCTACTTTTGCAGCATTCCAACTTAATCATGATTTGTTTGCAACTATTGTATACTCTTTCTACCTGTATATATAAATTTAATAACTTTTTATTGTAATCTTTAATTGTTCGCTTATAAAACATAAAGACATACAAATTTAATAGAGCAAATTAAAAGATTTCTTAGAAAATGCATGTCAAGGAAAACAGAATATTACATATTAAGGATTTTCATATTAAAAAGCAATTCTTATGAAAGTAAACAGTTTTAGTTCAGGGAGATTTCATCTGATTAACAATGAACTTTTAGTTTAGTAAATACCGTAATGTAGTAGCATTAGTAAACTAAAGTAATGCTGAGCAGGTATTCGAAATAACCCTTGAATTAAAAATAAAATTATTAAATATTTAAAAAATAAAAGTTATTCGATTTTTAAAATTTTTTTGAATTTTTAATCCTTTGCCCATAAGGAATGTTTTTACATATCCTTCAACCAACATGATAATTATTATTTGCCATTAATAAATTCATGTCGACAACTCAAACTTCAGTTGCGTTTGCTATGGATATGGGGTTGCGTCATGCGTAATAACGCAAGCGCGAACGAAATCACGCTTGGACCGGTATCACAGCAATTAGGAACAACAGCTAGAAAACCTTCCGAATTCTATTTTTTTCAGTTATTTGGAAGCCACCACTACGACCACTTTTATGTGAGAAAAGGAATTATTAGAATTTATCTTTAAACATAGTTTACAGACAAAATTTCTCATATCTTTACAGTATTTTAAGATATGATACAACCTGAAAGACCTTCCTGGGGGAAACTTGGAGATTTTTTTTTTGCAGGTGTCAAATAAATAATAATAATTCGTCCTAGTTTTTTTCACCGCACAACATTTTTTCTCTGGCTTCCAAATAACTGAAAAAATGGAATTCGGAAAGTTTTCTAGCTGTTGTTCCTAATTGCTGTGATACTGGTCCAAGCGTGATTTCGGTCGCGCTTGCGTTATTACGCATGACGCAACCCCATATCCATAGCAAGCGCAACTGAAGTTTGAGTTGTCGACATGAATTTATACCATGCCAGCCCAGCTAGCTTTCAGAGTTACCGGAGAGAATTTTCGTGCCAGTATTGCTAAATGTCCAAGTGCAAATGGTTACTATTACTCGTATTTTCTCCTTGCCTGGAAGTTCCTCTTTCAGTCTTGTGATGTTATATAGTGACATTACCATCACAGCGACGATATAACTACCATTACAACCAGGCAATGTATAATGTACATATAAAACAGTTTAACTAACTTAAGGTGGTATATTTATACTTTATAGAGACCCTTGTGATGTCATTATAAACCGGAGCCGTACCCTTCAGCCCTCTAACCAGGGGTCGGCAACGCGGTGCTCGCGGGCATCAGGGTGCCCGCGAGATACTTTTAAAGTGCCCGCCATTCAAATATCTAAATTTTATATTTTAGATATTTCAAAAACAAACGCTCGTCGATATAATGAGTAATGTTAGTAAAAGCTCCTTTTTCCTGCTCTGAACTCTCTTTGCGCGTCGATATATGCATGTGAATCTTTGTTTTACAATAGGAAATACTTAAAATCAAAGTACCGATCAAGCCTCACTGATATTCGTATGGACCAATGCCTGAGAACTGTTCATTCAACTTATGTGCTCCATTACAATGAGTTGGCCGCAGATTTGCACTGTCACATATAGCATTAATTATCAGTTTTAAGATTGCTTTGTTTAAATGAAAATTTGAATTTATGTATTAAAAATTTATGTCGCATTAGTATTTTCATGTTTAAATATCGAACCCCCCCCCCCTCCCTCTCCTCCTCTTCATAAAGCGGTGCCCGCCGAACTCCTGCATTTCTGAAATATGCCCTCCTAGTAAAAAAGGTTGCCGACCCCTGCTCTAGCCTATATGGATCTGGTCTGGAATACCTTCGGTCAGGGAGCCTAAGAAATAATAACAACAATACTTTGTAGATTTGCTACCGAGTATGGATTATTATTCAGTTTTGAAAGACTTTTAGGCAGTAATTCATATCTAAATGAAGAATAGCAAAATTTTTTACTTTCCCAACCAAAGCAATTTATCATCCGGGGAATATTATTTCTTTCGTATGTAGTAAAAATAAATGCAAAAACCGATTATATAGACTCTTTACGCAATTAACAAAATTTTTAATCATTTGCAGCAGAAATTTAAACTATATGCAATACTTATTTGCAGAACGTCTAGCCCATCTTTGATTCATTGCAGCCATACGGCTTATATGTAACATGTAAGAAATTATTTTTTTAGTGCCGTCCAGTAAGCCACTGAAAAAACAGTTTCGTACAGTTCTTTACTTTTATAACGGTCGAAATATTTGTCTCTCAATATTCTTCAAATATTTAATCACAAGTTTTTAAACATGTTTAGAAGTCGTCAGTTTTTATCTCCTTGCATGTCTAACGTACGTCTCAGCCTCTGTCTAAGGCTGCCTGGCATGCAGAAGAGCGACTTTTGAGACCCAGAACATAGTGAAGTGAAAAATTTGAACTCTTTAAAATCAAGATAAGTTTCCATATTCTGCCTACATCTACAGTACAGTTTTATGCAGTACAATAAAGCTCTACATGAATCAAAGGAAAACTTTAAGAATAGATCGATTCAAAATCGTTTTCAAGTATGATGTCACTTAGACCCTAAAAGACTAAACCTGGCTTGAATGATCTCGGTAAATGTTCAGGACTATCGATACTGATGTTTCTTTCCCCAAAGCAAATCCACAGATGAGAACCTTTTAAAGCTGCAGCAGCAAGCCATGGAAGATATTTTTCTCATCCTGGTAGCTGGTGTGTGTGTAAGGGGGGGGGGAGAAATGTTTTGGTGGCGGTGAGAAAAGTTGATGAGCAACACATCTGCCAAACTCTGTGATACCATATCACGCAAAGCTTAGGAGAAAGTCACGCAGGGAAGGTGGATAAAAGAAAAGTAAAACAGCAGTTTTGTTACGTGTTAAGGTGGGGGCTAAGAGAATATCGCGTGAGAAAGTAGTGCTTTACAAGAAGATAAAGACTGGATTAGTTGTGATTTTCGGTAATTTTTATGAAAGGTTTTATCAATAAAATATATGATAGATGCTTGATTGTATTGTACCTGTAAGGATTTAGCGCAATTTGGGGGAACTATTATTGTCTGAAATAGTTGTTGATCAGAGATCAGGCATTATTGGCGAACTGAATTTTTAAAGCCAGAAATGTGTGAGTATATTCCTTTCAAAGAAAACATGCTGCAAACGTTAAGTTATTGATATTTATCTGTAATACCCAAAAATCTATCGAAAAATTTCCTTTAGGAACTCAGATGTACCCTGTATCAAGCAAGAGCATAGTTTAAATTGAGGATTAGAACGTTTTATCTAATTTGGAACAACTATGAAAAAAATTGACTAGATGAATTATACATCAAAATGAAATGCTATATATTCAATAATTGTCAATATTAGAAATTCTATGACAATTTAATGTGTATTGATAAAATATTGTAGATGATAAAAGAGCATGCAAAAAGTGCATGCATATATATATATATTTCTGGCCTCAGTGTGAACTCTAACATTCTCTTCTCTAGTATCTCAAAATTAGTCTTTCTTTTCACTGTTTTTGATACGAAATAGTTCTCATTTTTGCTATTTTTCGGAGCTTTGATAATAAGATGATAAACGTCATGTTTGATGATCTGGACTACCGTCTTGATTTTCATGCTCACATAGATTATGAAAGATCTCAAAGGGTTATGACACCACCCTAATCTGTTGCCTTTATTGGTATTTTTCTGTGTTCAATAAAACGAAAAATTCTATATTGCTATTATTTACAGCTGTAATAAAAAATGAAAAACAAAATGTGACAAGTAATGTCCTGACTATCATACGGATATTTATTATTACATACATGACGAATACATCGAAATTAATCTTTCTAACTTTTTCATTCTAATCGTAATTTTGTCTTTAGGCATATGAAATTATATAAAGTTTCCAAAAACTTAATATTACAATAGTGCAATGCAGATAAACTTTGATTCAAATGATTTTATTTAAAAATGTCACAGAAAAAAAGAGTAATCCATGCGTTCAGGAAGTAGACAGAGGTGGATCCTTTCCATTAAAAAAAATAAATTTTGCTGCACTGACGTTATAATCAGATCTATGAGAATATATTATATCCCTTTCTGATGGCCACTGTTGGCAACATATTTTGTGACATGTTGCTAGGATTCTAGTTGTTATCCCTTCCGGACAAAAATGGTGAGAATGCGTTCACTCACCAAAAGTAAAGATTTAAATTAATTTCATATACTGAAATTCCAGGTTAATGGGAAGACATCATTAAAAAGGTGAGAGACAGGTCGAGAACTCTTATATGAGTATGCGAGAGATACTCGTTTTGTTACATGTCTATTGCATTAGCAAAATTTGTCCACGAGTGTGCTTCTTTATACATTTCCTTTAATGGTCCCTTGTGGTCATATTTTCAAGTTTATATTTTGTTAACATTTGGGATAAATTTCTGTTGTTCGGCAAAGTGCAAAAATAAATTCAGGAAAAGGCTCAATGTAGGTTAAGTCTCTAACGAGAGTAATGAGTCCTGTTATGCAATTTCTTGTGCTGTTACGTATATTCACCTACGCTATCTTGATTTCGAATTAACAGTAAGTATAAAACATTATTTACTGAGTGAGTATGTGAGAGATGGATATCTTCGGTATAGCCTCTACTGGTTTAAAATCTTGGCCATTGTCTTAGAGGAAGTGCCATTTTGTAAAATTTATTTGCTACGTAAATTCTTCAACTTATTTAGCTGAGGCGGTACTAATCACGCGGCGTATTTTACTTCTCTCCCGCAAGCTCTACTGATAAAAATTTCTTTTGCTCGCTGACTTTTCTTACAGGAGCGAAGAAAATGGACTCATCCATCACTTCACTTTGATTCCACGAAGAACAAATCTCTCTCTGTCTCCCGCTTCATTCATTTCACATCTCTCTCACACGTTGTCAGTATTTCTGTCTGCCTAGTTTCCGAAAGCTGCCAACAGGAATATTAGGGAAGGCCTTGGAATTTAAGATTTATCAGTGAGGTAGTGGTAATCAAATATGGTTATCAAAAAGTCGAAGAAATCGCATTACTTCTTCGCAGCAGATATCATAAACGCGTGAGATTATTGTTAATCATTGCCAATAAATGCTGAAAATACTGCGAACATTATGGTAAAGAAAAGTTTTACTTTGCTAATTTGACTGTCGCCAATGCATTACGCCCTTAAGAATTCTTGGAAAATTATAAATGTTACAAACACAGATAGCGCATATAATATGACCTCACCAGTAAACTTCCTGATCATCAACTTAAATTCTTCATATGCATTTTTTATATGTTTTTATTAACTCGATTTCTTGTTTGTTTGTTTGTCCAGTCCAAATCTTGCAATCGATTTTTAACAAACTTCCCGACTAGCTAGACATTTGAAACTTTTAGAATAGTTCAGAACACGATGACGATGCATTCTTTTAATACTTTTATCCATCTATAACCCTTTCAGGGGCAACAACCTCCCCCGTTTGCACAGTGCAGATTTTTCCCCCGATCTTTCTTTAACCTAAAGAATCTTAAAATTTCCAATTAAAGGTTTCAAAATGTTTTTACTTCTTTAAACTGATAGCAGATGGCAGTACTAACCATTTTTCTGCTCATTTAACTAGAATGCAATGAATGCAAGTGAAATAAAGACTAGATTTATGCGTTTGCATTGTGAAAACGGCGCCCCTGAAAGGGTTAAGCAGATGTGAATTCATTTTCAGTTAATTTTGGTTTGTATACTGGTGCAGCCATCTATCGACCGGTACGGGAACGAAACGTTAAAAGCAAGTTCACTTCCAATTAACTTCATTTTATTTCAAGTTGATGGGATAATTCATCAAAAAATTTTTTTTAAGTATTTATTAATACATATAATTGTGAAGTTTATATGATTCAACAGTAAATTTAAAAACATGGTGTATAAAAAGTTCTTTTTATCTTGTAATTATTATTAAACCATGCGAAGTTGGTGAAGCTCATAGCTTGGCTGTAGGTTTTGAAGTTGCAGTTTGCTTGTAAGCAACAGTGGAGCAATATTCTTTACAATCAGTCGGTCTGAAGAGCTTTCAAGAACGAATTGATTGAACTTTTTCATGGAGTAGTGCAAACTATGACTATCTGGAGAGGAGGCGGTTTCAGAATGGACTTCTTAGCTGGTCATGCTGTTTAGAAATTCGAAGTAAGAATCTGAGGATGTGTGCCTATGCCCATTATTAGAGCGAAGCCCAACGAAAAAGGGATTTCAATCATGTAAAGTGTCCATGAAGCAACGTCCACAATCATTGTCAGAGGAGCAATATTCTTTGAAATCGGTCGGCCTTAAAAGCTTTCAAGCTTAAATTGGTTATATTGAAGTTTTTACACAACCAATAGAGGAATCATATTTTCATATAGGAATACGTTTCTTACATGAAATCTATTCCTTAATAGAGGAATCAAATTTTGAATCCGTGAGAATCATAAAGGTTTCGAAATGTTTCAAATGAATAAGTGCGTATCAAAACAGTTCTTAGTTCTGTTAGTACGAACGAATGCGTCAATGCAGCTATAAGGCATGGACTTCGGGTGTCAAGAAGTAATAAATACTATATGAGTAGCTAGTCTTGCCGTTCAGCAAAAATGACATGCGCACCAACTTGGAAATGGATTGTGCCATCAAAAATAATATGAATGTCTTTTTTCTTACTCTTTAGAACACATTATGCTGAATCTATATTAAGGAAAATATATTTAATTTGGGCTTCGTTTGGCGATTTAACAAGAATTTAATCTGATATATTGGTCTGAAATACTGACGAAAGAAAATAATCGCTTTGCTTGTCTGCTTTGACTTAATTTTTAAAAGACAACTGGAGAATTCCTGCTTTATGCCAAGCGTAACCACTCACCTCATTTGCCCACGTCAAGTATGAGCAGACAATCTGCGCAGATTCATCACAGTTCTGTCCATGCCTTATTAATGAGTCATATTACTCATATTTTTCTTTGGGCGGGGGGAGGAAGGGCATTTTATTCTAAATATTATTATTATGGAGGAAGATATCGTGTGAACACTACAAATTTAAATGTGCAGTTTTTTTTTTCTTTTTTTTCCCTTCGAAAGAATTTGAGTTAAAGCATTGAAGGATTTTCAACATACTGACTTCTTAAGAACTCGGAAAAATACCAAAATAAGGGACTTTGCTACCAAAAATTTGAAACTTTTGATCTTTAGAAAGTAATACGCATGCGTCCAGCAATTATTATCCTAAACGGCATAGATGGATTAACCATCAGTAGGTTAGTCGTACTTACATTAGGAATTGGTATTTTCCGTTTTAGTTCAACACATCGGTCTATCATATGAGTCTCATAGTTTTTCGTGTTTACTCCATATTTTTATTAGAAATCTGTTCGTTTGTTAGCAGTCAAAGTAATAAAAATACAGAATACAAAACTAAGATACACAGGCTGGCAAAGTAACTAACCGTAAATATGCAAATAAACGGTTATGAAAAAAATGATTTTTTTTTAGAAGAGAGAAACTATCTCAACTATAGCAAAATGGCAATTTTCTTCTATAACAAATTTCGATTTAAAATTAATCGATTTTTTTTTTTATTTTTTGAAACATTAAAATTTTACCTTCTAAATTTCGTGCTACACGACTAAAAATTTTGGAACAAAATTTTTGCCTTTTTTTGTGGTAAAAATTTTATGTAAATTTACGATTAAAATTAACATTTTAGTTTAGATTATTACGAAACAAATTGAAACTTTACTCGAGGAGCATCGATATTACATCCACATAGGGGACGATATTTCTTAAAAAACTGTATTTCGTTTTTTGATGAAAATATTAGTCTGTTTTAAAATATTTTTAAACAAATGAGGTCTAGTTTGAAAGAGAAATGTCTGTAGTCTTAGACTTTAAAAAGATCAAAATTCTACGATCATTTTTTGGTGAGTTATCGTAATCTGAAGATGAAAAAGTCAATATTTCCCCACAAAACATAAAATAAATAAAATTAAAGTCCGACGAAGATGAGACATGTCTTACTTTGTTCCCCCCATTTTTCTTCATCCATTGGTATCTCTCTCGACCCCATACCCCCAGGGGTTTCGGAGGAGATAGCGTGACAAGCTTTTGACAGCGGCAGCGGGAGTTACTTTTTTTCAGAATTGAGAGATAATTTCAAAGCGACCAAAATAATATCAAAAGTTATGCGAAATCTTTTAACTAATTTACCCAGAAAACAACCATTCTTAAACATATACTACAAAAAAAATATATATATTTTTCAGGTAGTCTCCTCTGACGAAATTACCGCGGGTTATTAACTTAGGATTACTTATCGTTTGCTTACTTTTTTCTCTTTTTTGACGCATTTTGGTACTTTTCTGTTTAACTGTTTACTGCTACTGGGTTCGGTGCGATGCCAAAATTATAACTCGCGACGCAGGACAATTTTTTTCTCTCCGAAGGCCCGTTATTGAGGAACGTAATCCTACGTTAAAATCCTTCAAATGAGACGAAGACAATAAAGCTAATATTTTTTTCTTATTATATGCGTATTAGAACTCCCTTAAATACAGAATACAGTATAGATTAAAGTCGGAAGAAATGTGTTTAATTTCTATTTAATTTGTCCCTTTTTGTACGAATCTTCAATCATATCATTCAAGTTTACAGCAAAGTTTTTACGAAAATTAGGGTTGAATATATATTTTAAGAATCTTAAAAATATAACTTTCAACTTTTCTTTGCAAACTACAATGTGCTACAGAGAAAAGGAACTGCAAACCTCTACCAATCACACTGTCTTAGACAATAATTCTTCCTTTATTTCCCTTGAGGAACATTTCAAGAAATTCACAATCATCCTCATTACTAGCAAAAATGCGCTTGATAAGTACCTTTAAAAACTTACTTTCTGTTTTCAATATGTTCAATTGCATTCGCCCTTCATCTAATGTTTCTGTTAAATTTTGACTAGAGTTTTTCTTTTTAACTAACTTCTGCTTCAATGGATGGGTGACAACTTTACGAAATTTCTTTGCGCGATTTTTTAATATGTTAGTATCCATCCTTAATTTCCCCAGGAAATACCTGTTTTTCAGAAGGAAAATGATATCTTCTTTCATTTTGTTTGTAACGCTATAAAACTTTTTCAACTTTTCAAGGTTGCTGTTTTCCAGAAATTCTAGAGCGGCCTGATACTTAAAAAGTTCATTTTTGAACAAGTCAGCTGTATTGTCATTCATTTCCTCCACTTCTAAGATTGGACCATTATCACTCTGAGGCTGATTGTTGGCTATACCATTTTTTGCTTCAGTATTCGAGAACACACGAGACTGCCAGGTGTCCGAATAGTTGTTTATCTTATACTTCTTCCGTAGTGTTTTCAACTTTTCCAAGAGCCGCTTACTGTCAGCAATAGATGTAAGAGTTTTATCTAAACGTAAGACAATTTTGCTGTAATCCTTCTCTGCATCTTCCAGCTTCTTCTTCATTATTGCAGTTTGCTTACACTTTTCTTTATTCAACTCCTCGAACAACAAACGAAGATTGCTTTCAGTCATCTTCAACGAGTTCAGCATCGACTCTTGATCCTTCGCATTTTTTCTCTCGAGAGTGATTTTCTCCCTAAACTGTGCTATATTTCTGAAGTTCCGACAATTCTGCTGCTCCAAGTCGTCCAATTTACGCCTACCGTCAGCTTTCTCTTCAAGGTTAATCTTTATCTTGTTTTCAACTTCGCGTAAGCGGCCGACCAAACCTTCATCCACATTTACCGGGATTGTTGACAACTTCTTACGAAGCGTGCTAATTTCATTCGTTAGCTCTTCATTCCTGCAACAAGACGCAGACGCATGTATTAATTATACAATGTTTATGTCAATATGTCAAAGTTATGGTTAAATTTTAATACAATTTATAGTTAACAAAAGTATGAACAAATGACTGCAAATTAAATACTTGAAAGGACCTTGCAAGTAATGGTTTAATACAACTTTTCATTAATTTTTTTTTCCTGTTGTTCTTTCTTCAAAAACGAAACGTTTTCAAATGTACAAAAAATATTGTATGCGGGTCCATTTGGGTTTAGCTTTAAAATGTCTGTTTTATGGTTTAATTCCAATTTCGTGTCGTCTCGTTTGACGTTATGTCTCATAACGCACTATTTAATTTTTTCTTCCCTCAAAGACCAATTAAAGACAGGTAAGGAATTCAATTCCAATATCGTAACCTCTTATGGCTGCTATGTACTAAGAAAAAAAGTCGTATTTCCCTTTTCCTCTTCTTACAGACTCTTATGGTGGGAGGAGTCCAGTTGACAGTTCGAGAATTTCACCCCCCTTAGGATTGACATTTTGAGGGATTGTAATGCTCTCTCTCTATAGGGGGGTTAAGCGCTGCCCCCAAATTATTTATTTAAAATATATTTTGTCACCTATTTACAGGTACATAAATGCTGTTAATCAAATAAAATTGGTATTGTCAGATAGCCTGAACTTTTCTGCAAAGTTCTACAGGATTCATTTTAGAAATTTCATCCACCGAAAGAATTTATGAGTGTTTAAAACACACTGTACCAGATTTTTTCCCGAATAATTTAAATTTTAAAATATTAATTGCATTTTTTTAAAGAAATGAAAAATGTACACAAATGTAAAATTTCTTTCTCTATGACGGAGTACAATTTAAAAAAAAATATTTGAATCCAAATCGGCAATCCGTGGACAAATTTTCTCCATAGGTTAGCATTGAGGTGAGCAAATCCAATGAGGCTAGTACATAGCAACCTTAAGTACCCAGCATCGATTAGTAGCCTTACTTAAGAAAAAATTATATTTAAATCTATGGGGAATATTCCCACGATAAAGCTCTGAAACCACCCTTTAAGGGTTTAGGATCATTTAGAAGACCTTCGGAGATGTTCCCCCAACAAAATGGCCAAAACTTCGGAGACTAAATAGGTTTCAATCTGAAGCAATGCCATATTTAAACTAAATCCTCAAGTGGAGATCGCATGGGTCCGGATATGTGATACATGTAATACCCTCAGTAATTAATTGAGGTATGAGAGGCTAAATTTGGACCGACCCCTGTGGGGGAAAAAAAAGTTGTATCTTTCTAAATTTTGTCAGTTGCAGTCTGTCCTAAATAGGGATTTACAGTCATCTAAGAATAAATTCATGAAATTTACTCCACTATCTTTTGATATAACAGACAATCCATCTTAAGGAATAGTAGTTGGTATCCGTCAAAACATGACGGCTAGATAGTAATTAAATGCACTAATACACAAATTATACTCAACAAAGCATTGCCAAATGTTGAAAATCATAATAATGCGCAGAAACAAATTAATGTGTTTAAGCGGCCTCGTGCTTAGTGAGTATCTAAAGCCAGATTTAAAAATGTCACTGAGCATGAGCAGAAAGCATTTTTCTTAAACTGTAAATTATCGCTAATTTAAACAGTTCGAAATAAACAATTTCCATCAGGTTTAATCTTATGTTTCACAAACATAGTTATCATAAAAATAAAAATGGCGGAGAGATCTAGAGAGACTTCCTCGGAATAAATATGTTCATCATTAAAATATATCACTGAGCATGCGCAGAAACAGTGAGTTTCTAAAGCCAAATTAATTTTTAATTGTAAATTATCGCTAATTAATAGAAATTGCGGTTACAAAAACCAAATTTGACAAATCTACAGATTACAATCTTTCGTTTCAGACCAAAATGAAGTAAATGGATGCAGTAATTTTCTCTCACGGACTGCCCAAAAAGTCGGCTTAGCAACTTAAATATATAGATTATGTGGAAAATTTAAATCCTGCAGAACATGGATTACATTTCCATTGTTTTTCATACTCATTTTGTATTTACTATTTATTTTTACTGGGTATTTTATTCAAATATATCATTAGTTCGTTTCGTTAGGGTGAAAAAACGCATGAGATTCATGCTCTACGAAGGATGTCTTTTCTTTTGCAGGGTGAAGAGGAGAGGTCCAGAGAAGATTGAAGAGTAATTACATGTTTTTATGACGTGTTAGAAAGAACAATGTTGTTGATGAATTTTTGTTAAAGGGGGGGGGGTTGGTCTAATAAAAGGTTTGATCTTGCAATTGAACCTGTAGATAAAGCAGAATATATCGATTGCAATCTTCATAAATCACTTTTAAATATTTGACTCCCAGAGTATATGTAGAACATAGGACGGTACATTCTCAAAAGTTTATTTTTTTAGCCTAATGCAACTCAAATTACAAGCCCAAGGAATTGTAAAACATCAGTATACTAACGTAATACATTAGACTAATAGGAATGCACCAGCTAGTACAATTTTATTGCCATGTTTTTATCAACTCGCTTTCTGTTTTGTTTGTCCGGTACAAATCTTGCAATCGATTTTTAACTAACTTCCCGACTAGCTAGAGATTTGAAACTTTTAGAATAGCCAAAAATACGATGACAATGCAGTATTTTAATACTTTTAGCCATCTTTCAGCAGCATTGAATTCTTTTTCAGTTAATTTTGTTTTGTAGACTTTTGCAGCTATCGGCCAAGACGGGAACGAAAAGTTAAATGCAAGTTAACTTCCAATTAACTTAATTTTCTTTCAAGTTGATGGGATAATTCAAAAAAATTTTGAAAAAGTATTTTTTAATACATAGAATTGTCAAGTTTATATGATTCAACAGAAAATTTAAAAACATGGTATATAAAAAGTTCTTTTTATCTTGTAATTATTAGGTGATAATTTTGAAGTAACAATGTGTCAAAGTTGGCTAATAGCCTCATAGATATGCACTCGAATTTAAATGTCAACTAAATCAAATTAATTAAAGCTGTATGCAAGTATACAGCTGTATTTATATTGACAAATAAAAAAATAAGTATCCAGTAAACCATTAAACCAACCATAAACGTTTTTTATCCGGCTACAAATTTGCGTCTTTAATTATCATCAAGGGAGTAAAAGACTAATGGTTCTGTGTGTTTGATTTTAGATTTTATTTCTTGTGCAAAACATGAAAGAACACTTTTTTATTAATGTATAAAGTTTTTAAAATGCCCCTAATTTTTAATTAAATTTTATGCACCAAAGGTATTAAAAGCGTGTCGCAATATGAACTTGCAAGTTCAGTTTATTGCAATCCCAAGTAAATGTCAAGCCAATGATTGGCACCATTTTAGAATATGGTTTAATCTTTATAATTTTATATTACTTTGGAGAATAGTACGTTTCAGTATGTGTTGTTTATGAAGTGAATTGGAAGTTTCAGTTTCAGATAACTGCTGCAACAGCAATAGCTTGAATAATAGCAAACGCCTTGCGTATGAACAGCATTTGTAAAAGTTAAGCATAATAAAACAATACATAACTTGTATCCCTCAAATTTAAATCATTTGCTTTCCTGGATTGAAACATTAGAAACAAACAAAATAGGGAACAGGCTTCAACCCGAGAAATTCTCGTAAGAGACAATATTGTACATTTTTCTTTCTGTAGAATACACACTTCTTAGTTCAAGCAGAGAATTTAAAACACGCAGATCCATCAGTGTCATGGAATTATTATTTTACGGTAAAATGCTTTCGTACCTTTTCGAAAAATCAATCATACGAAGTCTATACTTTCCGTATAATTCCCCGCTTATCAAGATATATTTAAAAATATATTTCAATCCTTTTTTTGTCATTTCGAATGTAAAGGAAGTATTTTTTCTCTTTAATGATTTTTCTATTAAGCTAATAGTCGTATAATTGTTTTTCTTTTTTTCTTGTTTTTTGAAAGCATAAAATTTTGGCTTTTGCTGTCGGGTAAATGCCACGAATTTTATAAAACTAAATTTAAAGGTAGTATCTACTTGCTTACAGCGCTATATCCGTTAGGGGAAACTATTACATCATTACGTATCAGATATCAATCAATGGTACTAACAAACTTACATGGTTAAGTAAAGAACAGTATATAACCATGAATTCTATCAAACTTATCATAAAAATGACTATCGCAAATTACAGTTTCTGATTCGCCACGAACGCACTGAATTTTTCTGTTTAGTCGGAACATGTTTTCAAATCCTTTAAAATTTGAATGACGGTTTCGAGAATGCCAAATGCTCGGCTATGGTTGGATCCTACATGGTAGTTTACCATATCATTGTCCTTAATTATTACACTAAGATACTATTATTTCTTTCAATGTGACAGATTTACGTTTATGCCTTGTTCAAGTTCGCCAAAATATCCATTAAAACGAGTAATATAGCAATGAACTGGCGAGGTTAATGAATTTAATCACTCCTTGGTACGTGTTAAATATCTGACAGAATTTGTTCATAGTTTTTATATTTTATTTTTTTATACATCGTTAATTATTAGGAATCTATCTATTTTCAATATATGGTTATTTATTGTATTTGTAATATATAACAATACATGTTTATTGTAATATAGTTAATTACTGGGAATTGCATGTAATATGCATGTAATTTTGGAAGGCAAAATTACTTGTATATTACTTGTTGATCTCAAAAATTAATGATAATATGCACCATGTTGAATAGCATGTTCATTCAGTTTATACGTATCAACCTAAAGCCTACGGAAAAAATAGTACATTTCCAAAAGAAAACACCTCTCAAAAGCAGAATATCCCATTGAATTATAGTATTTCAATGACACGATGTTGTTAGCAATCCTCCAAAATCACACTACGTGTAATGGGTTCAATGATTTGGAGAAAAACAAATTTTTAAAAAATCCATTTCTTTCACTCATTTCACAAAGGAAATACCCCCCAACCACCAACGTAACAGCTAAATCAGGATCCCTAAATCAGGATCGTCGCCAAAGGACCTCAGTTGGGCATATGTGCTTAAAGCAGAGGTTCTCAACCTACGGCTCCGTCAAATATAACAGGGGAAAATGAATACTTCGTGAACCCCCCAGACCAAAACTTAATAACAGTAATAATAAATAATCTGAGGGTCGCATCCCCCGGGTTGAAAAACGCTTGCCTAAAGTGTCATGAAGTATCAAAGATACAAATACTGAATTCCACCTACATAAATGAGAATGGGAAATATGTACCGGATAATTAGCCGTTGTAGTGCATCTTTCATCGAATCTCTGCTTGCAACGATCTTTTGTTTTTGTCTCTGTACATTCCTCATCACCTCTTGTCTTTCTAGCTCCAAGCACCAATATATCTTCCTCTCATCAGGAATTATATCCGTAGATTCCTCTCTCTTCGGTCTGAATTTCTTTCTAGTCGACAGTGGTTTTGTTCCATTTTCCATACGTTCTACTGTCTCGTTCAATTTTCGCAGCTTTCGTCTGAGGATAAGAATGATCTCTTGCCTGCCTTTCCATCCTTCACTAAAAGCTTTTTTTATCAGGTTGTCGAAATTGCCTCCGTCTTCACCGATCTCCTTTTCCAAGACTTTCTTGGCTACTAGCACGCTTCGCCTCAGTAACTGATTATTATTCTTCTCTCTGTTTAATTTCTTCTTTAGGGATTGTAAATGACCTTCCAAGTCTCTAATGTAGTCCTTCGGGACATCATCCGGAGTTGCACAGTCTGAGCAGTAGCATGGGCTGATAGGGTTTACTGTCGACTTCTCTTTTTGAGTGAACTTATTGCGTGAAGTTGCAGTCAAGCTGGACTCTTCATTCAAAATATTCTTGTTTGATCCACGCAATAGCAATTTCGAATCATTGGTTCCATCCGCTCTCGGAGTGCAAGACGTTGACCGCCGAGTGAAATTTGTCAAACTGCAAATGCAGGAGTTTTTCTGGCTCTTGCCTGCGGTCAATACAGCGCTACAACTTCTTTGTGAGAAAGCCTCTTTCAAAGTCATTGTCGACTGATTTTACCTCAAGCAAGTCACTTTTCAGAGAAATTTCTATTCAACATATGGTTTGAAATTTTAACCACACCAAATAGTTTTTACATAAATTTAACTTGTCTCAAAAATAATTCAAAAAACTGCATCCAGTTGTGAGTGAGTTTTTGCTCGTACAGTAAAGGTTAAAAGTTATGGTTATGTTATCTACATAAACTAGCGCAAATTTTCACACGGTCTCCAAACAATTTTTCATGACGTATCAGCGCGTCAACGTGTATCATGTAGAAGTGAAGCATTACACCTGGCGTCAACGAAGTTCGTAAAACTCGATGCTGTAAGTAACTCCAAAATGGTGTCATGGCAGATATCATGGCGAAATTCAAAGTGGATCATTTTGCTGAGGGTAAAGGGCCTTTCAGGTCATCTTTGGAACCTCACGAAAAGTTACTGTCTATGTCTATGTATAAGTGAATAGAGCAGTGTCTCGCAGCATGTCACATCTCAACTCTTGCAGATTTTACATCTTGTTTGGCGAGGAGTGGCAAAACATTGCATAATTTAACATGGCATTCAATGAGCATTCTTACAGCTTGTTGAATAAAATGCTCTCAGATTACGCAAAGTCTTTAGATACGGTATCTAAACAAAGGTATATCACTAAATTAAACATTCAGGTACAGCCCGGAAAGGTTTATTCAGTATGTGACCCGTATTTATTGACAGAGGAAGACTGGAGTTACGATACAAGACGCCGGCCTGAAGTAACTTATCCTGATTTCTATACATACCTCAACATAATAATAATTATTCTCAACGAAAGAATGATTATATTCTCTTAAACCTTGCGAAATATTAAAAAAAGTGTTAAAATACCTGTTACATACAACTAATATGAGGAATTTTATAAATAAACTTAAATTATTTAACTCAAAATGAAGGTATAGTCCAAAAACACATGTAAACGCATAGGAACGGCTTCTGTTTTCTGCCACCCGATAATCACGTGATCTATAGTAGACGAAAATTGACGTAGCCAGTGACGTTGCGACGTTTCGCCTTATACGCACCAAAAACCATGAAAAAACTCGGTTGGAGATTTTAAATACGCACCAAGGTGTTATTGCGGAAATTCATTATTTTTCTTTCTCTCTTTAACGTCACAAGGCAGTTGCTATATAATTGTTTTATTTTAATTGTTTTTTTGGTGAACTTGAAAAAGGTAGCAACGCAAATCTGTGTTGAATGGTTTGGTTTTGAGAGCTACGGTCAACTTTTTGCCACACGAGGGCTAATTAGACCGAGACCTACTGCTTAAAGCCGATTTCGAACGGCTACAAACATCCATGCCAAGAGTGGGACTTGAACCCACGGACTTCGGTATCATAATGCAGCTCCCTAACCATTCGGCCACGTTAAAAAGGTCTTCTTAGTGCTAAAAAACTGAATGTAAATCTATAGAAATGTGATAGCGTAAGGGTCTGTTCACATTGCAGTCCGTTAGCGTAAGCGTGTGTGTGTGTGTGGCTAATGTCCCTGGGGGATGACAACATTACACCCCAGTCCGGTGTACATATGAATATAAGACATAGAAACAGACAAATGACACAATCACAGAAGAATTTTATTGACAGACGATGACACCGGCGATGGACGATGGGTTGCAGCTCCCCTTTCTAGACGGGGTTCCAATTGCAGGCGGAAGACTGACCGGTTCCCTAGAATACAGCCAAGTCTTATGCGGGAATCGAACCCACACCCCCGGCGTGGCAGGCTGATGCCTTATCCACTTAGCTACTGGGCGACAGCGTAAGCGTAGGGTGGTTATAATTAAACTTCCCCAATAAGCGGCATCCTACAGCGCAAACGGGTGAACGGAATGCAACGAAATTTCGTATATGGGCTATACACGAGATGCGCTCACGGAATTTCGAAAAAAAATTTTAGCTCCAAAATGTCCACTAGAGGGCAACTTTTCGTGAAAAACATGAAATTTAACACATTAAACGACCAAAACGGAATACAGAAACAATATTAACAATCCAGAACAAGAATTATGAGTAATAAAATGTAAAATCGGGAAAAGCTATTAGTTGTAGGAGAAAAATGTCGAGATTTGCCTGCTTGGGAAACAGAGGAAGCTTTATGCAAAACACGTTAGGGTATAAAACGTTTGTAGACGTTGTCGTGTTTAAGTCGATGTTTCCGGCTGTACTAATGACGGTCTCTTTAGTTGAACGTGCGTTATTGGTGAAGCTGTTTTACGAAAACAAGGGGAATGCTTCTACTGTAGTTGGTGAATTTCGTCATAGAAGGAACCTACGGCGTGGACCAATGTCTACTAAAGGTATCCAGGCCATGATTAAGAGATTTGAAGAGACGGGGAAATTAAGAGTTCACCCTGGAAGAGGCCGCAAACGTGTCACACTGGTACTTGTTGATGCACAGTCACAGACATCAGAGTTTGGGAGCAGTAGCGCGCTTGCAGTTTCTCGACAGACAGGCTATTATTACAGCACCGTCTGAAAAGTACTCAGAAACATAATGCACTACTTTCCATACAAGATCCGCCATACCCAGGAGTTGCTTGAAGGGGACAAGCCACAACGTCTCTCATTCGCAGTCAGTTTTCTCAACAGAATGACTGTTGATCTGTCATGGCCTTAGAATATTCTGTGGAATATTCAGCTTTCCCTACATCGTCCTGGACACGATTAACAACTGCTCCTCTTGTGCAATTTCGTCCTAATCTGTTCTTGTTTCTGCAAACTGAAGTGTTTTTGCTTCTCCCTTACCTTTACTTAATGTGGTTCGATGACAAGGTGATCAGAAACTAGTCAATAAATGTTAATGTTGTTTCTGTATTCCGTTTTGGTCGTTTATTGTGTTAAATTTCATGTTTTTCCCGAAAAGGCGCCCTCTGGTGGACATTTTGGAACTAATTTTTTTTTTCGAAATTCCGTGAACGCATCTCGTGTATAGCCCATATACAAAATTTCGTTGCATTCCATTCACCCGTTTGCGCTGTAGGATGCCGTTTATAAGGGAAGTTTAATTATAACCACCCGGTATATTTACCCAATGGCAAACCTCCAAACGATTAGCAACGAAATTGTTAAGGCCTATGATTGGTTTATTTCCGTCTCAGCGCCATTTTTCCTTTTACGCCTACGCTAACGGACTGCAATGTGAACGGGACTTTATATGATAATTATAAAGTATTTTAAACTTCCCAAATACTGAAAAATTATTGCTTTATATATCATTTGTCCCCCCTCCCCCATATTGTGTGTAGTTAACATATCAAACTTTCCCCGAGTAGGCCACGGTTCAGATCCCGAGTAAACGCGAAATTGTTCCAGTGTTTCTCCACATACCGAGTAAAGGGGCTCATTGATTAGTTGCTCCCATAATAAAATAGCCCAATTTTCATACCATGTATGAGCGATTGCCTTCAGGAAGAGTGCAAGCTACATCATATTTTTCTTTTAAATATAAATGGTACGATAATTTGGTGATGACATCTATTATCTATGAATTCAAGGTATCTGCGGTCGTGGGTAGCTGCTACAGTAGAACTTTTGGTGCACTAAAAGTCGTCTGCAGCTGAGCAAACACCAACTAAGCAAAAGTATTTTAAATGTATTGCTGACAACCGAGCTCCTGGCTTATTTCTTGCATGTCTGTTTTCTTATTTCCTGTTGTTTATAGAGGGGGTATGCACGTAAAATTTAAAGGTAGCATCACCTGGGACATCTTGGTGCCCAGGTGATGGGTATCTGACGTCATAGGTAAATCCGCCAGACTGCAATTTATATTTCGAAGCTAGAAAATCAGCTGCGACTGCGCAGTATTCTAGCAAAAATGTACTGTTTAGAAACCAGCCCCTGTCTATTCGATGTTAAACATAAAGTGGATCCAAACCCTTGCCACCAGCATAACAGCGAAGTACGTGCATTCTCCCTGCATTTATTTCAGGGCGCGGCGTTTTTTCTTTGTTATCAGATAGAGACGGGCAAGAAGTTCTAAAAATATCGGAAAAGATTAGTGTCTCGTTTTCGAAGCGTAAACTTTGGGCGTTTTTACGTATAGTTTACGGACATGGTTCTAAACAATATATTGTTTAGGTGTAGCTGCACATGAGGATTTTTATAAGATCAAAAGTAAAGTAATACTGCGGCTGTGCAGTGGCATCCACGATGCCATATGCCTTTAATCTAATACCCTACCAACCAAAATGTTAGAGTGAACATAGTGAGTTTACATTAAAGAACCTAACATCTAGTTACGGTATGTGGTGCAACAACCACCTCCTAGATGCATACAAGTGAGTCTAAGAGCCGGTGGTGCAACAGATGGTTTTTGTATATTCTACGTAAATGCGCGACGGCAAGGTTTATACTATTATGCTAATATAACCATGTATCTTTGGTTATTGCGCCAGGCCGTGAGTATGTGAATGTATAAGCAATACACTGTTTGTGTAACAGCTGTCCAATCACTGTAAATTCTTATAGTAAAAGATCTACTGCGAGTGTCCTTTGCTATCTATAAAGGCTAATGCACGTAATCCGTTGGATAAATCTGAAAACTGAGTACATGCTAAATTAAGGGTGATAGTCTCCAAGTTCATGCAACCTTTTGTTTGCGGACAAACCTATCTTATTTTAACTCAATTTCTTGAGAAAAAGTATCATCATTTCGTGATATTTAAGTAAAAAACAGAAGTAGTCAATTTTAAAAACAAATATTTAAAGTGAGTGTTAGGGGAAACGGATATTTTGTTGTATGGAAACAGCAGCTTTCATGATGACAAAAGATGTATTTGGTGAATATTAGGAAAAACATTTCGGGATTTACGAAGTTCGACAAGTCCTGAGACTTGAGCCTCATGGCAACATATTGCACATTATCTAAATTATAATGTATTTACTTGGAGAACGAAAGAAAAATTAATACATCTTTGGACATCCATAGTTAATACATGGTTTTTTTTACATTTTCCCATACGACATCAAGAATATAAAGCAGCATTTCATCTGAAATCATTAAAGCAGCTGGTCTCATTGAGAAATCATGTCTTATTTGAATATAATGTTATTACGTCGGGTTCTTAAAGAAGCAAAATTGGGTACTTTCCCATTATACCGACCTGTCGCCAACAGTACGCAAAAAAGACGCCAGTTAAATAAATTGATTGCAAGAAAATATTCCCTTTTCACACTGCATTTCCTCTTTTGTGAACTGACTTTTAAAGTACACTAAAACCAAAGGAATAGAGGGAAAAAAAGGCTATCTTTTTACATCACTTATTATTTTTTGCAAACTACATTTCTACTTTCGGTAGCATATATATCGTTGTTCCATTCATGCGGGAATTTCATTTGCATGAAGAAGTATATGTAAGAAGTGGAGAAAACAACTGTTTAAGTGTATGTGAGAAAATAACAAAGTTACATCAGAAAATAAATCTTTAAATAATCTTTAAATTTCATTATCATGTACATTTCCGACCACTTCTCTCATACACTTAGAGTTGTTTAGATCCTAATGCCGTGGCGCCGTGATTATGTCTGCGATTTGTAAGTAGATGTTCCAGAGATCAAATCTAGCGGTCTTTGCAAGCATATGAGAATGGTTTTTCTTCGCCAAGAGTCGCAGTTCGCAAAGAGGTTGGCGACAGGTCGGCATAATGAGAAAGTACTCAAAATTGTTTGCATTCAAGCAGGATGGTTATTCTTACAACGTGAGAGTTATCCTTTTTGTAATGTAAGTGGTCTATGAAAATTAATTTGGAACAGTTTTGTCAGACGCACCACCGTTGGCGAAAAGTTGGCGCCAAAAAATTTTTGCGCCAGTGTATCTCCGTTGGCGAAAAGTTATATGTAAATGCATAATGTTTATATGCAAACAAGAAAATAAATATGCAAAATAAATATTCAATTTACACATTTAATATGCAAACTGCGCATGCATTTTATATGCAAACAAGAAAATAAAATTATCAACTCTGTGCTAATGTTAAAAAATTAAGAAAGCAATCAAAATTATAAATCTCATTAATTATTATTAAATTTAAATTCTCAATCTAATTACTGCCACAACCGCACACGACTAAATTTGCAAAAAACAAAATCTCGCCAAAATCGCACAGTTACCACACCATACACAAAATCGCCAAATTTGGCAGGGAGATGCGTCTGACAAAGCTGTACCATTAATTTTCCAAGTTAAAAGCCTTAACGGTAACACTGCAAAAATGCTTTGAAAATCCTGAAATAAACGCTGGATAAAAAAACGCTGAAAATATAATTCAAAGCATGATAAAGTTTTGTAGCTATACTGATATTGTAGATAATTGTTGCTGTTATAATAAGTTTGAAGTATTTAAAAGCGAAATATTGAAATTAGTTTGCTACCTAAAATTTAAAAAGTTACCATACACATCTTGAAATATTTTTGACATAATTTTGTGATTACGTAACTTAATTACACCTGAATCCTAATGCTCGAGCAATTTTCATTTCAGAGCTGAAACACAATGGAAACTGAGATTTCGTGTGTTTTACAATGAAATATAATTAGTATTACGAGGTAAACGTTTTATGAAATCTGTATCTATGCATATTTTTCGTATTCATTAAGACCTTAAATAGATGCTTTGCTATCCCCTATTAGTTTTATTAAAAAATAATTCTCTGTCTGACACTTAAATTATTTTTATGTAATTTTCAGATTAAACATATTTATTGCCTATACATAGTGCCTAGCAATTTTCCATGATACGATGTCATACTGTAGGTTTAATACAATGACAAATGCGAGTTCGCGTGTTTTCAGTGAAATGCCAAACGTTCGCTAAAAATGGATGTCATTAAACTTAAAGCTCTATTAAACAGGAAAGGTTTTATTTTTGTTAGACAGATTTGATCTTTATTGTTTTTCTAGAAATATGTGATAAACTAAAAACAAAATGGAGACATTTTAAATGATTGATTGCCAGTGCATTGTTTTTTACCGTAACAAACAAATACTACACTTTTACATGGGAATGCTTCATTTATTTCCTATTTAAATCTTATCCATCTCACTTATCAAGGCATAAATCATGTTTCTTGGACAGAAAAATGTTTTTTCCGTAGAATATAGTATTGATTTTTGGTGGGTCATAACAGTTGATAGATATTTTGGAATAGATTTTTTTTTATCGTGCTCTCCTTTTCTACTCTTTCCTTCCAATCTAAAGAATAAAATACGTCATATTTTTAGTGCCTAGAAAATTTGAATAAATCTATCGATTAGGGATTCTGAGCCCTTCGATTAAAGGTGAGAACAATAAAGTTGCAGTTAAAATTACATAAAAAGGCAGTTATTTCAATGGACATGATCATTGAAATTTATTACTATTTTACGATCAACATGATATTTTACTCGACAGCATTGTTAACAACTTTTATTTTATTTCTGAGACCTCATATTATCGTTATAACACCAGCTGTACATAAATAACCGTTATAATCAGTAAATTTGTTCTATGTTAATGCTGGGGCTAAATTATCTTTGCTGTTATACTACTACAAATACCGAAGCCTAAGTTTTAAAGATTCTAAAGCACATCAACCCAAAACTTATCTTCGTATTCTATTGAGAAGTATTTTAACTCATTGAAAAAGATAATATAATTTATCATGGTATTAGTTTCTATCTCTTCTCCCACTATTATTTTTTTCAAAGAGAGACTTTTCAGAGGATTGGTTTTTTCAGAGGATCTACTCAAAAAGAGTATTTTAAAGGAGCAAAACTGAAGCAGCACTTAAAATGATTCACTTCTGTGTTAATTGTTAAGCTCTAATGAAGTGTATATACTTGATTAAATGAATTCACTGGAGTCTCGTGTGTATTTTTAACGTAGGATTGCGTTCCTCAATAACTGTCCTTCGGAAAGAAAAAAATTGTCCGGCGTCGCGAGTTATAATTTTGGCAGCGCGCCAAACCCAGTAGCAGTAAACAGTTAAATAAAAAAGTACCAAAATGCGTAAAAAAAAAGGAGAGGTAAGCAAACGATAAGCAATCCTACGTTAATAACCCGCGATAGTTTCGTTAGAAGAGACTACCTGAAATTTTTTTTCTTTCTTTTATTATTAAGGGGCTATTCTTGGAGAATTTCTCTTTGCTAATAAGTTATTTTAAGTCGGAAGTTTGAGCGTATAATGAATGATTTTGCTAAATGCTATGTATAACGATGAAATTTAATTTCACTATTTGAAAGTTTATTAATGAAAGCATCGCTTTTTAAGTGCATAATGCATTCTAGGATTCTGCCTTTCTGACAAAATAAATAAATAAATAAAAGGTACTGAGGTTAGAGCTGCTAAATATACTAGACAGGGAGTCTTCAATTAGGCTTAATATTTTGTATATCTTGACTTAAAATCAAAGATATTCTAAGAATACGAAAATTCGTCCCCCCCCCCCCCGATAGCACCACAGTGCAGAGAAGGCGGGTTAGGCAAAAATGCTGAAAAAATTATCAAATGATAAAATTGGTTTTTAATGCTCCTAAAAGAACCCGGTTTTAAAATTGTAATGTGTTTTTACCTTTCCATCCTTACTGATATACACTCATGGACAAAAAAATTAGCGCACCAAGAAATAATTGCGGGATCGTAACGAAACTTGCAATAAAGGTACATGTCGGGGAGATATGCAAATGATTAGAAATGCAGCGTGATTGCGCATTACGTATAGCCGGTAGAGGGCGTTGAACATCGTACTCTGTGGAGTATAAAACAGCTAACCAAAGCTTGTTTGAGTGTGCTGAATCATTTACAAAAGAAGAGCTGAGATAGACATGCCATTACGCTGTGTTCGAAGACAATATAAGCAGTTGTCGCAGTTTGAGAGGGGGAGAATCGTCGGGATGATGGAAGCTGGGTGGTCAGCTAGGCGAGTAGCTCGTCAATTAGGCCGCTCTGATTGTGTTGTGTGGAGGTGTTGGGACCAGTGGACCCGAGAGATGTCATGTACACGAAGACCAGGCTCAGGACGCCCTCGACAGACCAGTCGTCGAGAAGACCGCCACATCGTAAGAAATGCCAACTGCTTCATCGGCCGCCATCCAGGCACAGGTAGCACCTTCACTAGGGGCCTCTGTGTCTTCTCGAACCATACGAAGGTGCCTGGCTGAAGGACAGTTGGTATCGTGGCGCCCATTACGTGTGCTGCCCTTGACGCCCACCCATCGACGCCTCCGTTTGGAGTTTTGTCGCGCACGAGGAAACTGGACTGCAGCGGAATGGAACCAGGTCGTCTTTAGCGACGAATCCAGATTCAATCACGGCAGTGATGACAATCGTGTTCGTGTGTGGAGAGCCCGTGGTGAATGCTTCAATCCTGCCTTTGCTGTACAGCGACACATCGCTCCCACAGCTGGTGTGATGGTATGGGGTGCCATTGCCTACAATACACGGTCACCCTTATTATTGTTCCGTGGCACCATGACAGCCCAGCGGTATGTTCATAAAATCCTGCAACCACATGTGTTGCCGATCATGCAACGGCTCCCAGGAGCCATTTTTCAACAAGACAATGCTCGGCCTCATACGGCAAGGGTGTCACAAGACTGTCTCCGCACTGTTACTACCCATCCTTGGCCTGCCCGATCCCCAGATTTGTCTCCAATCGAGCATATCTGGGATCATTTGGGACGACGAGTTGGGCATCCCACGAGTTTGAATGAACTAGAGGCAAGGTTACAGCAAATATGCAACGAAATGTCTCAAGACATCATACAGAACTTGTATGACTCAATGCCCGATCGTATCGCATCGTGCATTCGCGCTAGAGGGGGTCCAACGGAGTATTAACTCCTCCGTTCTTTTGCCTTTTTTCTGAAATAAATTATCCTTTTTCTTTGATTTTCTTATCATTTACTTATATCAAAGTAGTCATTACGTATGTAAAATTTCGTTTCATTTTGACGACTCCTTCTTGGTGCGCTAATATTTTTGTCTATGAGTGTATTTCTCTCTATTCTAAAAAGAAGTAACTGCCGCTGCCGCCGCCGCCGCTGTCAAAAGCTTGTCACGCTATCTCCTCCGAAACCGCTGGGGGTATGGGACCGATACCAATCGATGCAGAACAATGTGGGGAAGAAAGTAAGACATGTCTAATATTCGTCGGACTTTAAGTTTTTTTTTATTTTATGTTTTGTGGGAAAATATTGACTTTTTCATGTTCAGATTACGATAACTCGCCAAAAAAGGATCGTAGAATTTTTTTTTTTTTACAATCTAAGACTACAGACATTTCTCCTTCAAACAAGACCTCATTTGTTTAAAAATAATTTAAAACAGACTGATATTTTTATTAAAATTGAAAACCCTTTTTTTGGAAAAATTTATGCGTTTCGAGATATATAAATTCGATGCGCTCAGACTTATTATGTTACAAAGAAAATATTTATATCAACTGGAAGATGAAAGCTTTCTCATTCATATAAACTTCATTTCAAGTCTCTATCTTAAAATTTCGATTTTTAATTGAATTTTAAAGAAATACTTCAAAAAAATCTTCTCATTCCCTTCCTTTGAAAGAAGATCCGATTTTTCACCCATTCATCCATTTCGCCGGGCTTCATCCATTTCGTCGGGAGGGGGGGGGAAGCTTCAACTGTAAACAAATGAATGACTCAATCGCTGTAAAAAACTATTGAGTCATTCATTCACTTGATTCACCAGAGGAGCGAGCCTAGCGAGGCTAGGGGCGAAGCCCCTAGTTGTGTAAAATATATTTTAGAATGCCAGAGCCGTTATGTCGCATAATTATAAACGATATTCATACGATCATCTTAAACTATGTTTTGTTTTAAGAAGTTTTGTCTCGTAAAGTTACGGTACGTCTCGATGGAGAAAACTTGTCCATCGACAGCACGCTTTACTCGTAATATAATAGAAATTTAAAAGAGTATTTGTATGAAGCACTTCTTTAAAATACTCAGAAATTGTTATTTACATGAAACTTGTGGAAAGCGAATGACGGGATCACACAGCTTCTTAACGTTCACACTAAAAAATGAGGATGTCAAGTAATTTCGAACTAATTAATAATTCTTCATTTCTTACTGTGGATGTAAAGAATCTGTGTATTCTGGTTATTCAAACGTTATTAATTCTCTAATCCTAACCGTATTTACAAATAAAAAATTGATTTTTTTAAGCAACAATATGGGTGAATGTGGGGACTGGGGACAAGAAAGGTTATAAAATTAATTGTTTATCACTGAAATTGTAACTATATTTTTGTTTTGCTTTCGGAGGGTGTTTGATTGCATAACACTAGCCAGTTAGTGAGGACACTTGAAATAAGTTATTCGTTTCATTAAATGTCCTGCAAGTGTAGGTATATTTCATCCTTTCTCATCTGTTGTGTCTTGCAATGTTTACTCTAAGCTATTACTCGAAAATTTTAATTCTGTTAATCTAGGCTAAACTATACACTTTTGCCTCCTCTCGAGTGTTTCAAATTTATATATACATTTGAATGTCTTTCATTCATTTTTCAATTATTTATGGTTTTTGTAGTTATACGTAACCAACTAATTTTTCCGAACCCCTTCAGCTGTAAATAACGTTAAATAGCTTCAGTTGTGTGTTAATAAATCCTGTCTAATTTTTTTCCATATTGTGAAAGGTGATAAAAAGTATTCTCATGGATTTGGCTGTTTTACAAGACGTAAACTGTATACCTTATGTATGTTCACACTGATGTGCTATGGTGGTTTATGGACTTTGTATAGTGAGATTCACAGCTTTCGATATCATCGTTCTCGACTGTAGGTGAAATGATAGATTAAATAATACTCAGAGCAGCTGTAAAGGGGAAAAAATTATATATGCAGTGCGGTTCTTTTTCTCTTTTTAATTCTGTAACGTCATGTTTAATTGAGCATAATGTGCAATCTCAAAAATGGATCTAATAATTTAGGGAAAGTGGAATTTTTCTAGTTCATCCCATTAAAAACGAAGAAATCAAGATAATTTCTATTTCTATTTTTAAAAAACATTTTTTTTCATATGTGCAATTTTGCAGCCACGATATAAAAATTTATTTTGGATTTATGCTAATCCATATAAATATACAAAAGCTAGGGGAAAATGGTAAATTCTAATGTATATAAATAGCAAATATAGTATAGGAAAAAGATTTGAAATGTGACTTAAAATACTATCTGCTTCAAACGGTCAGCAGTAGATCCCTGCTTTGCTTAATACTGTAAATTTTCAGATATGAATTTAAGTGAATAATAATTGTAATTAATAAATAAAATAATAATTTTAAAAATAAAAGAAAAATTTTAAGTACTTATTTAATGAAGGAATAATCCTTAATTTAAATTTATATTTTGCCAAACAATTACTTTCAAAATAATTAAAAAAAAATTTAAATCAAATTAATTTTATCGATAGTACAAATTATTTATAACTCAAGGACTTAGTCATTTATTACAGTTAATAATTGGAATTATTTATAATTTATAAATTTAATTCAAAAAGTCAAATTATTTTTTTTTTCGTCTACACTTAACTTTCCTTAATATGTTATTCATTGATTTAAATTTTTCTCTCTGGCAACAAAGTGTAATACTAATTTTCCAAAGTGTAATGTTCAACTGTCTTTCAAAATCTTTGTCGCTGTAACTTTCGTTATTTGGCTTGGCATTCCTTCATCCATTCGCATGAATAACACGTTCCAAAATGAGCCGAGAAAATCTTTCATCAAAGAATTCAACGTTAAGTGAATCAGTTTATTTGAGAGTGAAAAGAAATCCATTTCACCGTTGTCTGTTCATTCAGGGCGCGAAACAATGGCTCCAAGAGAACAGTAGTCGGCGCATAGCAATGAGCTTCAAAATTATTTCTGCCGGAAAACGAGCCAGCATTCTGCGAATGACAAGAGTAACAGCGCTTTCTCCATCCAACTTCATATTCATTTGTGGCACAACGAAAATAGTATCTCTGCTTGCTCACCAGAGGTCTTGAAGATAAGGAACGATCTGACGCTGAGACAATGAGCGACGCTCTAAGCATGTTCTCGTTCGGCTCGTTTTTAGGCGACGCTTGACAATGCAGTTCGTTATACTGTTGCCAGCTCTTAATGTCAAATGACGACAAAAACAAGAATGGATGGATATCTCTGAGACAAAACTGTTTAAGACTGGGAACCCTTCAGCAAACAAGAAGAGTTGCAATCTGCTATCACTGTGTTTATCGCCTATGCTGTTTATTTGATAGGATGGGCGATCGCTTTCCCAAACAATGCGGTGTGTGGGCCCATTAACTTGCTGCTTAGAAGTTGGAGCATTACATGGAGGCATATTCATCGTCGTTGAACAGGATTAGGTCAAATAAATTTCCGTGAACAACTTATATTGGATATCTATAATGAATTTCTGCGTGCTGGGGCTCTGCATTTTATAAGAATTTGCTTAAAACAAACTTTACGGCGGTGTTTTGAATATATACAGAATCTAATCATATAACTTGTTGAGTAGATGATTAGTATACCTACAGAAGCCACAAAAGGAAGTAAATGAGGGTAACAGTTCACATCCATATTTTCTTAGATAGAATTATTACCACGTTTTTATTAACTCGCTTTCTTGTTTGTCCAGTACAAATCTTTGAATCGATTTTTAACTAACTTCCCGACTAGCTACACATTTGAAACTTTTAGAATAGCTCAGAACACGATGACAATGCATTCTTTTAATACTTTTAGCCATCTTTAAGCAGAATTGAATTTATTTTAAGTTAATTTTGTTTTGTATGGAAAGTTAGTTAGGAAAAAATCCGCAAGGTGGCGTGACTCGATAGCCAAAGAGCAAGAACGGCTCAATCACGAGTCAATGAGAATCAAGAAGAAAATGAAGCTAGACTTCAACGTCTTCGCGATGCATATGCTAAACGTTCAGCGCAGGCAGCAGATTTTCGATTTTCACCTTCTGTGATAAGACTTAATACACAGAATTGTCAAGTTTATATGATTCAACAGAAAATTTAAAAACGTGGTGTATATAAAAAAGTTCTTTTTATCTTGTAATTTTTGTTAACTATAAACAAATCAAAATTATTGCTCTTAAATATTTAAAAGGGTTTAAAATATGCAATTTTCTCGTAGCATCAGAATGATTGCTATCCCGAATTTGATAAATTAAATAGTACATGGAAAATAATAAATTTAAAATACTTTTTTATTAAGTTTTACAGATTATTTTTATTTGCACAAAAGTTTACTATTAATTACTTAAAAGCATAATATCTGCATAATATAAACAGAATTTGAGGACGACCGTTTTTCCAGAAAATTTTTCTGCTAATGTAAAAATATTTTTTTTCCAAACGTATTATGGTTCATAGCAGATGTAACACTTATTTTTTTCTGGCATACGCAAGTTAGCAGCATATATTCATCTGCAACTTTTACTTTCCTACTTGCTGTTAAATATCTGTTAGTTTTTGCGGTTTATTTTTTTGTCGTCTTACAGGTATTGCCCATTTCCGTCTGTAAAAGCCCTGAACCCCATCTCCTTAAAATAAACTTACCGCAAGCATATACTATCTAACGAGCCAACACTCATAAACATGCCCGTTGTTCCGTCGCCAGCTTTTAATTCCCATTTCCCCTGCCTCTTCTTCACTAAACAGAAGTAGACGAGATCTAAATCTAAATCTCGAAACACATTTAGAAACGCTTAGAATTAGCCTGTTCTAAAGAAATGAGCATGATGATGGTACTTAAGCGTATGATAAAGAGTAACGTGAAATTTACGCTTGCTGTATCAGATATACAAAGTATCTACGAAAAAAAAAGATGCCTCTGGGAAAATAAGTATATGGCATTTTTGTTTAAATTTTACAAGTTCTTAAAAGCCCTGAAATAGCAAAATGCTGGAAAATATGCCTGTACAGTATATATTCATTTTAACTTAGGATCACGTTCCTCCATAACGGTCCTGCGGAAAGGAAAATTTCAGACGCTAAAACTGTCCGTCCTTCAGTCCTCGTGAGTTATAATTTTGGCAGCACGCCAAACCCAGTCTGTCGCTTGGACAAGTTAAACAGAAAAGAACTAAGATGCGCCAAAAATGTGACATACATACATACATATATATATATATATATATATATACATATATATATATATATATATATATATATATATATATATATATATAGAGAGAGAGAGAGAGAGATACATATATACATACAAAATAGGTAAGCAATGATAATTAATCCTACATTAATAACCCGCGGTATTTTCGTTAGAAGAGACTACCTGAATTTAATTTTACATCATTAGTAGGTCCGGATAATACACCAGGATTACCCAATGGGCACCGATGTTAATGAATATTAGTCAGACGTAAATCATAGAGATGTATTTTAAACTTTAAATTTTCAGTTTTTAACAACATTTGCAATATCTTTCTCTGACTATAAAAACTATTTCTTATATTATCAACGCATTGAACAAGTTATTCCTGCTTTACATGTTTATAAATAGTTTTATCTAGAACGCCCCTAAAAGCTGAAAATAGGCATTGGGTAGACGACGCTGTACAAATGAAGGAGACGCTCGTATGGCGTTCTAAGAGACATCAAAATCATGAATATGTTTCTCTAAATTAAGTTTACATAGGAAATTTTAAGATGTCATATAAAATTTTAGGTTATATTCAGTTGTCGCTCTCTTTTCCCACCCTCCTCCCACGCTATCTTTCTCACCCTTTCACCCATCTAAGCTATAGCGAAGATTCTTAACCAATGAACAGGAACATTATATAGGAAGTAGTGATGTTGGAGATCAGTTAGTAGAGGTTAGGACTGATGATGAGAGATTGGAATATAATGTTAGGTATTAAGCGGCGTTAGCTTCGGGTGGGAGGTTTATGAGTCAGGTAATTATGCTATATTTTTGTTCCTCAGCTTCAATTATAAGTTCACGTCGAGGAAAAGATTCTACATAGTTATAGAGCTTGCAATTATGTCATCTTATCACTGAACCTAAGGCCATCATCTTTATAGAAAAAAACCGTCGTTTCTGCAGGGATTTTTTACCGCAAATACTGTAGGTATGAAACCTGATTTTTTTACCATGTTTTTATTCACTTGCTTTCTTGTGTGTTTGTTTGTGTGTGTGTTTGTCTAGTACAAATCTTGCAATCGATTTTTAACAAACTTTCCGACTAGCTAGACATTTGAAACTTTTAGAATAGCTCAGAACACGATGACAATGTATTTTTTAAATACTTTTAGCCATCTTTAAGCAGAATTAAATTAATTTTCAGTTATTTTCAGTTAATTTTGTTATGTAGACTGGTGCAGCCATCTATTGGCCCGAAAGGGAACTAGTCAAATGCAACAAGTCAAACAAGTCAAATGCAAGTTAACTTCCAATTAACTTCATTTTCTTTCAAGTCGATGGGATAATTCATCAAAAAAATTTTAAAAAAGTATTTATTAATACATAGAATTGCCAAGTTTATATGATTCAACAGAAAATTTAAAAACATGGTATATAAAAAGTCTTTTTATCTTGTAATTATTATTATATTGTTTGCTACCGTTTATGCGCTGTGTATTCCATCCGGTGGTGAGCTAGAACATAAAGGTTTAAAATCCATTAGAAAGTCTGTTTTCTACATAAACGTTCCACGCCTCGAAATACTTAAATAATTAACTACTTAAATAACTTCCCCAATAACCCGTCCGACGGGTTTGTAACCAGTTGCGCCGTGTGCGTGGCTCCATTCAATTACATAGGTTGCGACTCATCACGGACTGGTTTGTGATTTGAGTCAGTTATCAGTTTCTTTTGAGTTGCTCCGTGTGCAGACGGCCTTATGGAATTATAAAACTTTACCGATAAAGTTAATTTAAATTAAATTAACCCACTTACATAATTCATGCTGCTAATTTATTCAGTGGCGAAATACGGGTATTCAGCTAGTATCTCATCACCTAGGCTCTGAAATGTTGCTTAAATCTAGGTCATATTATTTTCTAAAATAAAAATAACAACAACGGCCCGAGCTAGCACAATCTTTCCAGTCGGAAGAGCGTTTTACCCGCGTCTGTTCAACCAGCGGGAATATTTCGCCCGAAATGAGATCCTGCAAAACAGAAACCGAATCCTCGCTGCTAATTGTTGCGTTGCTTTTATCTGTCTAAATCCAGCAGGGTTAAATATACCGTTGCTCCCTGCTTCATTTCTCGCTGTGGAAACGGCCTTCTCCTTTATTTATTTTTTTTTCATTCTGAATTCTCAGAGAGGAAACAGCTTCCGATAGTTCGGGAGACCCAAAAGTTAGTCGAGCAAGGCTGAGGAGGTGGAGATAGAATCTGAGAGACAGACTGAAGGGGATGTATACAAACATAGAGAACAAACCGCAATCTCATGGAAAGATGAGAACATTTATCCGCAACAGAGTATATAAAATATAACACATTTCTTGTGAAAACCCTCAGAACTCGGTTTGGGAGTCTGTTTAAATGTGTTGCTATCCTTCCTCTAATTTATCAGAGCTCACAGTTTGGTCTTTCATTATGTATTGACTTTAGTTTGCCTTAAAGGTATTGTGTTTACCAATGGTTACGTAATACTTAAATTTCTTGTGAAAACCCTCAGAACTCGGTTTGGGAGTCTGTTTAAATGTGTTGCTATCCTTCCTCTAAATTATCGGAGCTCACAGTTTGGTCTTTCATTATGTATTGACTTTAGTTTGCCTTAAAGGTATTGTGTTTACCAATGGTTACGTAATACTTAAATTTCTTGTGAAAACCCTCAGAACTCGGTTTGGGAGTCTGTTTAAATGTGTTGCTATCCTTCCTCTAAATTATCGGAGCTCACAGTTTGGTCTTTAATTATGTATTGACTTAAGTTTGCTTTAAAGGTATTGTGTTTACCAATGGTTACGTAACACTTACATTTCTTGTTAAAACCCTCAGAACTCGGTTTGGGAGTCTGTTTAAATGTGTTGCTATCCTTCCTCTAAATTATCGGAGCTCACAGTTTGGTCTTTCATTATGTATTGACTTTAGTTTGCTTTAAAGGTATTGTGTTTACCAATGGTTACGTAACACTTACATTTCTTGTTAAAACCCTCAGAACTCGGTTTGGGAGTCTGTTTAAATGTGTTGCTATCCTTCCTCTAAATTATCGGAGCTCACAGTTTGGTCTTTCATTATGTATTGACTTTAGTTTGGTCTTTCATTATGTATTGACTTTAGTTTGCTTTAACGGTATTGTGTTTACCAATTGTTACGTAACACTTAGGTATAGTGCTGTTTACAAATAAATTTAAATTAAAATCTTAAAAACTTGGTTCGCGATTTTGAGTATGCAGCAGGGCGCCGTGGCCCAGTTGACAAGAACAGCGGGCCAGGGATCTGAACGTCCCTGGTTCGAAGCTCGTCGCTGCAAATCCACCGCCGTGTTCACTAATGGTGGCCGCGGCACGTAAAATAGGTCGTGGCTGCAATGACCTGCAAGTTCTCAAATTTACCCCTGGAGGTGCGGTGTCAAGTGTTCCGGTCTCGTAATTTGACTCGATTCAAAATACGGAACCGGTCATTTAACCAAGTCGGACTCCGACCCTTGTGGTGCTAATTCAAAACAGGAGACACCCCTTTCAGCACAATAGCCTATTAGGACCTGGTGAATGGAACCTCCAACCAGGGGTCATTAGCAACAACACACAACAAGCACGCACCAAGTTGTTATTTGTTAAATTCATTATTTTTGCTCCCTTTGTTAAACGTCGCCACAGCATTGGTATATTACTTGTTTTATTGGAAATTTTTGCAAACTTGGAAGAGTCAGGAACGCAAATAACAATAACACTTTAAAGCAAAGTAAGAAATATCTTAAAGCTGGGCATCAGTTGTTCTCAGAGATCTCCAATCTCCATGGTAAAGTACGGGGAATTTTCCTTTGAGTATTTTTCTAATCACTGATTTGAAAATGTATTTTTAAATTCTCTTTTCTGCATATAAAAGTAGACAAAATTCTCTATTCATATTATTTTAAAATCTTTTTTAATTATAATTTTTAATAAGGAATTTCAGTATTGTACTGATACATATCAATAATTTAATGCCCTGTGAAAATTTATCTACCGAAAAATTTAAAATTTTAAAAAATTACGTGTTATCTATTGAAACGTTCACCTTCATTGAAAAACACGCATTTTGGTAAAATTGAAAAACACGCATGAGGTAGATTTCTAATCTGTGATTAGAAATCTGCCTAGAGGAAAATTGTCCACAGCTGAACATGGGGATTGAAAAGAATAGAATAAGTATTTATTACATGAATGACGTGCCTTTACTTGATAGCCGAAAAACAAGCCATGAAAAATATAGCATGAGGTAATCCGTCATGCAGTAAATGCGAATGCATGAATCTAGCAACCATCCATTTCTATGTTCAGAAAGCTTAAACACTGGTAGAATTCTAAAAGCAATAAATGCTTGTACTGTAGTTCATTTTTTCACCGCATTCCTACTAAAAGTCATGTATCATTATAATCGAAATTTTATATTTTTAGATGTCTTGCCTTATCGGCATTTATGTTATTCTTTTATGTCAATATAACGCAACGACTGTACACCTTAGTTTACCTTGGAAGAACTTACTAAACTTATCTGTTTACGTGACAAATTTAGAGGAAATCTTGCGATTGTGAGTCTATTATATTTTATGGGAGTCTTTCGGATCACAAATAGAAATACGAACGAAATTCCTAATGCACATATTCAAAATGGAACTCTCACTTGACTAAAATAGTTTGCCTTATTTGATCAGTTTTATTTTATTTGATCCTCAAAATTCAGAAAAGATGTATACAGTTTTCGATTTCTGCTACATTTTATAATTCACTGCAGCCTTTAGCATACATTTAGCGTAGTTTTTCTCAATAGCTAGTAAATAAGAATGGGACAAATAACTTGACTCCTTATATGAAAGATACCCTAAAGAAAGAGGTAATTAGAATTATTTATAATGAAACTTGTTTCACAATTTACAGGGAATTGAGTGAGTTCTGCACTTTTTTTGAGCAATGTAAAAATTGCATTCCTAACTGACGTTGATACGAGCATGAAACCATTTAAAGGTATAACTTAGTTTGAATAACTTATTTATCATTAAGTTATATACTAAAAAGTAAGACTGTTTCATTGCATTTCGAGTTTTTATTTTAAGTGAAAGAAATTTCCAGATCCCAAGCAATTTTGGCTGGCCTTTGAAAAGACAACAGTAGTGAGAGTTTGAACCGGCACGGCCGATCTAAAAACGCAACTCTAATAACTTCTTGTAATTTGACTTGTTCTCCCCGGATATGAAACAGTGTTGCCAACTTGGGGGTTTTCCCCCTAAATTTGGGGGCAAGTTAGACTAAAAGGGGTGTTTTTAGGGGCATTTTGTGGGGGGAACATTTTTTAATATTTTGTATAATCGAGACTCGTTTATTTTATTTAGATTATAAGTTCCATACGTATGTCAAATGTAAATAAACCTCCATTTCATTATGTACGTGTGTATTTTCTATTTATTTCAATTTATCTCTCAAACAGGAGGCCTATTTGGAGCCAGAATTTCTTTTAGGAAGGTTTAGGGTGATCTGAAGTTGGTGTTAGGGGGAAACAGGGGGATTTCGAGATGGCGCTAGGGGGAGGCGCTTCGTAGAGGTTGGCAACACTGATATGAAATGATGCCCTCACACAAACCTATAACAATTGTTTTCAGTGACCAGCGTGTTAAATTAACTCCCTAATTACCTCCCTAGTAACATCCTTTTAACATCGGATTACGTTCCTTAATAACGGTCCTCCGGAAAGAAAAAATTCAGAGTCCGTCGCGAGTTATAATTTTGGCAGCTCGCCAAAGTTATAATTTAGGCAGTGCACCAAGCCCAGTAGCCGAAAACAGTTAAACAGAAAAGTACTAAAATGCGTTAAAAAAAAGGTAAGCAACGATAAGTAATCCTACGTTAATAACCTGCAATAGTTTCATTAGAAGAGACTACCTAAAATATTTTTTCCATTACAGAAGCCGTTAATTTTTTAAACGACCTTCCATTAAGACGTCCAAATCTCCCATTTAATTTTACTCATTTTTACATATTAATTTTAAAAATAGTATATCTGAAGAAAAGCCTGTAGTAATTTCTAAAGAACAATTCTTACAGGAGTTAGGGAATGTACTGTATATGAGTAACTCAGAAAGTGCTTATTTGAGAAAATTTTAATTTGGAGTCATTTATTTATTTAAGGAAGACTTCTAAGACATTGTGTACAATTTTAAATTCTGTAAATTACCTAAGAGTCTCATCTTACACCTGATATATGAAAAGTAGCTCTTGGGGATTTCCAGTGAGTTAGTCTTATTGTTGAAATGCTGTTGTCCTTGCTACCAGTTATTAATTATGAAATATCTATTTATAACCTTTTATTGAAGAGTTTCATATATTCTTTTAATGAAACTTTAACTGAGGAAAATATGTAACAATTTTTAGGCCGATTAAAAATTAGAATCTATAACTCTTGAAAATGCATAGTTCGATGGCTTCTTAGTCAGGAAAAGCATGATTAATACCTTTATTCAATCAGGCCTGCATATTCTTGTAGAATCCTCGCAAAGGAAAAAAGCCCTTGATTCTTGATATCTTTTACCATATTTAACTCCCAAATAAAAGTAAAATAGTACACTGTTGCATTTACTCTGCTGTGTTTTGTGAATTTAAAACAACAGTATTGTGACGTCTTTGATCTGTGAGTTAGAGTCGAATTCAACACTCCAGGTAGCGTGTATCAGAGGTGACGTGAAATAAATTAGACAGCCAAACTAATAGATTAATTAAATTAAAATATCCACTTTATTAGGTTCTCTGGGTTAAATAGAATTAAAGTACAGTTATCAATACAGGAACACTAGATGAATAAGCTGAGTTGAGGTCGCACACTCTGGGGTACCGTTTAGGAAAATTGAGGGAATCTCGCAGCCACTCTCGTAGTAAGTCGGGTTCTAGAAGATCAGGATCAGAACACAGACGGAGGAATACTGTACGCAAATATCAGATAGAGTTATCAGTTAAAAATCTAATGATAGTTATCAAGGGATCGTTATAAGCAGCATTTTAATAGTCTTTAAGGCCTTGAGCGATGGAAATTCCCCAATATCAATAGAATATAATAGTCCAACACAGAAATAGGAAATATTGTAAATGACCATTAAAGAATGCGATGCGTGTACAATATTTAGAAAACAATAAATTTACTAAAGTTTTTTATAGCACACTCATAAGAAACAAAGTACTTGTAGTGTGTTACATGAACTTTAATAATTTTAGCACAGCAATAGAGATGAAAACTTCCCCCGAATTCATTTTTAATTCCTGATGTCAAAGACTTGAATAATAAAATGCACAAAATCCCTTAATCCTTTATGCAATCCCTTTTGGTACAAAGATTTACTAAAAGAATTTGCCTTTAGCAGTATACAGTTTGAAAAGGCCTGTTTATTCTACTTTTTACTCAATGGCCCATCTATATATTACCATTAATATACATAGATTATTTAGATTTTTTATTTCGTTATTTAATTACTGGATCATCTATATATTATCTGGTATACAATTTTCCTTTTGATATGTTTTTATATATTCATCCATTGAACTCTTCATTTAATTCAGGGGTTCTCAACCTTTCAGGTTGTGTGTCCCCCTTCATAGTGTGAAGACTAGTGTGAGGTCACGCCTCCCCCACCACCACCACCATATGAGTTCAATACATGTAGTACAATCGGAATTTGAAACTGCAGCTGGTTATTAAATGAAAATATAGAATAGATAATTTCATACCTAGAAATATAGAATAGATAATTTCAATAGCTAATTTCATATATTAGATAATTTCATACTAAATTTTCATACAAAATTTAGTATTACTACACATATCTTAATTTAGAACATATTATTATTAGAAAATATGAAATCAAAGAATTAAATACAGATCAAATATATTTGAGGTAATCAAGGATCTAGGTGAGATTGGCATATAATACCAGTCACTTTCACAGCATTAATGAAAGGGCTGGCACTGTATGTCGTTGACAAGTTTTTGAATATTAGGTTGTAACTGTGACAAAGCACACCTCAGATCACTTTCAACGTCCAGACGTACGGCAATTATCGTGTTTCTACAATTACGTCAATTATCGTGTTCGTGTGTCGAAAATACGTTACGGTTACATTGTGACCGTAAAATTGGGTACAGTAAATTACAGTTAGTTTTACTTTTTATTTTACTTTTTTTAAACTCACGCCCCCCTTGAAATTCTTCTACGCCACCCAGGGGGGCTCACCCCCCAGGTTGAGAACCGCTGATTTAATCCTTGTAAAAAAACTGAAATTTGATAGCTGAGGATGAGATGTAATTGATTCAGTTTCAACTGACATGAAGAATACTTCATGGGACCAAGAAGTGTAACCTATATGGCTTCGGAAAGTGAACGTTTGGAAAACATGCTAATTATACTGAGTATTTATTCATTAAATTTAAGGAAGCTCATACTTCAATCAGAAGATGCCAAATACCCTACCTTCGGCCTTACTGTTTATGTCATAATTTTTTTCTTCAGATTTATCAGGTACGTTTCTTGGAAAAAAAAACCGTCCTCCCCCACCCTGGCAGGAAAGAGCACCCCAGGAAACGAGTCAACTGTTAAACACGTCTCTACAATGAAGCCCGTTGTTCTGCTGCCAGGAACACACATTTGCATTAATCGGCGAAACGGTAGAAACCAGATCAGAATCTATGGTGCGAAACACTTAGGAGTCGTTGCAGGAGTGTGTTTTATCTCCGTTGAGCCAGCCGGGTTAAATATATATATACCACTCTGGGGGAAGTATATTAAAGGGAGGGGAGAACGAGAGAGGGAGAAAAGTATTACAGTTTAAAAAAAGGGAGGGGGGGGGGGGGGGAGAGGGTGAAAAGGAGAACCCGATAGTTACGGAGAGTGAAAAGTTAGTCGTTCAAAGCACAGAGGATGTAGAGATATTATCAGAATGATTAAGGGGAATGTGTACAAATTCAAAACTAACTGAGATAAACTTATTCCAAAGTTTCCCCATCGGTAAAAATAGTGTCACAATGCTGAATAAAGTTACGTAATGTCCTTGCGCTTTGGAAAATCCTCTCGGGATGATATGGATTAATCTATATATATATAAAACAGTTCCGTAACTGACTGACTCACTGACAGATAACGCACAAACCAAACCGCTAGACCTAAAGGGCTGAAATTTTGCACGGTGATTCTTCTTATAGTGTAGAGGTGCACTAAGAAAGATTTTTGAAAAATTCTTCTTAGATTTTTTTAATTAAATTTTTAAGCTTTTTGTAACATTCTTTAAAGTTTGCATTTAAAATATTAAACTGAGGGTTATAAAATTTATATCACGAGAAATATCATAAAATTTCCTTTAAAATGAAATCTTTTTCGAATCTTTACCTCCATTTTCTGATTTTTGGTAAATTTTTAAGGATTAATTTTTAGAATTTAATTTCTTGAATGCTGATCACGAGGTTTCTTTTCTTTTTTGTGATTCTTTAAATTAATTTTGCGTCACGTGCATAACAACAAATAAATTGACAAAAAAATATTAAAATACGGTAAAAGATAAAACTTAACCACTAGACCAATTAAGATGGAAGTTTTTTAAGAATTTAATTCAAATTAGTATGTTTTATGGATATTAAACATACAAATTAATTGCATATATTAACCGTTGTATTTAATTTGAATGTAATCAGTAGCGAAGCACGGGTATTCAGCTACTCTATACATATGACATTTAAACTTTTTACCAACAAGCGTCATTTTGACGTCATCAAGACCGTAATAATTTGCCTAAAGTACGTATTCCTCTCCTCCCAAAAGAAATACGTTTGCAAATATAAAAGTAGCCGAGAAAAGTGCATTCTCTGTTCATTGAATCTATGAAAACTATGAAGAACTTATCTCAGAATTTAATAAGTGTGCATGGAAATGTAACTGAACGTGATATGGCTTAATTTATTTTTTCTCATTCAAGCGATCTTACTAACAAGCGTCATTTTGACGTCATCAACATCGCTAAGATTGTCTTAGAACACGGGAGGGCAATTGTTTTGATCAGGGGGGGCCTTTTTTTTTTTGTAAGCGGAGTTTAGCGGAGGGCCGCACCTTTTTAAAATTATTGCATTTGTTAGTTAACTTTGCATTTCAGAAAAGGTATAAATTGCATCATAAAAATCAAATATAAATTAAATAAAATATTGGCAGTTTTTCTGGTTGTCTTGGAGTTTTGGCTGTCTTTGACAGTTTTTCTGGCTGTCCGGATTTTTCTGGATGTCTTGGTGGGCCACAAAAAAATCTGTAGCGGGCCACTATTTGCCCACCCCTGTCCTAGAATGCTTGTCTATCCCCTCCTCCAGTAACCACCTGAACTTATGTTAAGGTATCTAAAAGAGGAAATAATACACTTAGAGGCCTTTCTAAAAAGAGTGCGGCATGTTTACAAAGTATAAAAGGGAAACATTTGTTTAAAAATGCATTCCACCTCAACCTCTAACCCCTCCCCCCCCCCCCGAAAAAAGACCACAAAAATACAATTAAAAGGAAATCTTTAGAATGATACATTTATTGTTAAACGCATAGATTCTAGGGGTATGTTCACATAGACTCCGTCAGCATCAGCGTTAAAACTTTTATCCAATCATACACCAATCATTGACCCATTTAACTAATCAGCGCCAACGGAATCTTTAACGCTGACGGACTCTGTGTGAAGAGGCCCTTATAATTCATATAGAAACGCATGTAAGAATCCAACGTGTAAAACAGACATACCCTTCGTTTTCAACATAGCTTCATCAGTGGCATTGCATCAAACTGCTTTATGTATAGTAATGGTATCGAGCCTTATTCTCGGTGTACACGAGAATTTTTGCGTGCCGAACGGGCATTATCGTGACGTATATTTGTAAACTCTACCAATGAGCATTATTGTTCCTAATACACGTCACGATGACGCCCCTTTCACTAGGCGAAATTTGCATATGCCCCCACGTTAAAGCCCCTAATTATATCTGGTGAATTAACATGTCACCTGCAATTAAAAAGATCAAACCACATAAAAGCTCTAAATGCGTGTCGTAATTATGAAATGAAATATTACCATAGACTGTAAAGGTCGCTATGGAAACACGTAATCATAATTGCCATAGATTATCCAAGAATGTGAAGAACTAGACTTAAATGAAAATGTCCATAAACATTAGAGCCTTGTGATACAATTTCATTTTTAAAAAATTAAAATAGTTATCAAGTTTGTCAATGATAATAGACTAGTCGTAAAATGACATAACTCACATAATACCAGTCAATACTTTTGTGACAGATGTTTCGATGAATTTATTTATTTTTTTAACTACCGTATCATTTTGATGTTGGGATAGGAACGAACGGTGTAAAATTCTGAGAAATTGACATTAAGGTGTAAATATGGATAAATCATACAGATTTATGGAGTAAAAATCTGTATATAGCTGTAATCGTATACTATATTGGATAAACAGATCTTACGATAAATGATTATCCAAGTTTGTCGTACTTTTAGAATGAAAGATCGTTTGATACATAACCAAGACTTATGGTAAATAAAAGCTTAATTTTAAGAACTTAGTTTTTTGTGTAAGTTCGAAAATTATAGCAAACCTTAGATACGTCATTCTGCTCTTCAACATACCGGTAATATGCCTATGTGCACGTATCTGCGAACGTGCATATATATATACTAATACTCGTATTATATATATATATATATATATATATATATATATATATATAATATAGCTTACATTTTTTATGTAAAAAGAAAATTTAAATTCTAAAATATCTTATACTTTGAGTTCAAATTAACCTCATTTTAGCATTTCATTCTTTTTCTGGATATTCTATCTCATTCCTCTCCATTTCAATCATACCAACATATTAAGTCAAAGATCTAGTCACACAATCCTCCGATATTATTTCTACCTTTTTTCAGTGGTATTAAAATTTAAATGGTTTTTTAAATTTTTAAATTGATCCCAAACATAATACTAAAACATATTTTAACGTGATTAAAATAGCTGAAAAAAAAGCAATCAAACGGAGATAAGTTGAAACTTATCATTTTTATTTTGAACCAATAGTATCTGAGTGCCAGACCGAAACAGTAAATTGAACTTTAGTAACAAAATGCTCATTTATAAATCTTTCTTAAGACCCTTACTTACGTATGCTGGACCAGTTTGGTCGTATGCAGCGAATTCCAACATTAAAATTCTGGCTGTTGCTCAAAACATGACTATTCAGAAAATCACTAACTCCCCATGGTACTTTCGCAATGTTGACATTTATAGGGAGATAAATATCCCCACTATTCAAAATTTTCTTCAAAATTTTGCTATTAACTTCCATAAAGATTTACCAAATGATCTTCCGATTACGACTCTGCTAACAAGAAACGGCCCTGAGCCATTCTTGCTCGTAACTTTTAATTTTTTGTCCTGTTCTTTTTTTTTGGCTAATGTCCCTGGGTGATGACGACATTTCACCCCAGTCCGGTGTACATATGAATACACGGAATAGAAACAGACAAATGACACAATCACAGAAGAATTTTATTGACAGACGATGACACCGGCGATGGACGATGGTTCGCAGCTCCCCTTTCTAGACGGGGCTCCATTTGCAGGCGGAAGACTGACCGGTTCCCCAGAATACAACCAAGTCTTATGCGGGAATCGAACCCGCACCCTCGGCGTGACAGGCTGATGCCTTAACCACTTAGCCACTGGGCGACTGTCCTATTCTTTGTTCGCTCAGTCTCTTTTTCCCCCATGTTTTATCTTTACTTGTACTATCGAAGCTTTTTGTTTTCACCACTTCCTACTTTCGTTTTTTACTGATCACTGAAGTTTTATGCATTGCTATATCATCCTACAGTGAAGGGCCCGGCCCGTGTACTGTAGTTACCTCTACTCTTCCTCAAGTTGAGTGCCAGATGTGGGGATGGAACTCACAGCACTAATCTTCGTGGAAAGCGACCTGGCCTCTCGACCTTCGCAGTGATGTTAGTGAATCTAATGTTATGTATTAAATCGCTAATAAACTTAAGGTTTTTCCTTACTAGCATTCGTAATCAACAATTAAAGAATAATTAAAGATAAAAAGAACTTTTTAATATACCATGTTTTTAAATTTTCTGTTGAATCATATAAACTCGACAATTCTATGTATTAATAAATACTTTAAAAAAATTTTTGATGAATTATCCCATCAACTTGATAGAAAATGAAATTAATTGGAAGTTAACTTGCATTTAACTTTTCGTTCCCGTTCCGGACGATAGATGGCTGCACCAGTCTACAAAACAAAATTAACTGAAAATAACTGAAAGTTAATTCAATTCTGCTTAAAGATGGCTAAAAGTATAAAAAAAATGCACTGTCATCGTGTTCTGAGCTATTCTAAAATTTTCAAATGTCTAGCTAGTCGGGAAGTTAGTTAAAATTCGATTGCAAGATTTGTACTAGACAAACACACAAACACAAACACAAATAAACAAGAAAGCGAGTTAATGAAAACATGGTAATAAATAATAACTGCAATAATCACTTATCTTCACATTTGAATATTATTGGAAGTAAATAACAGCAAAGCTACAATTAACTTATAATAGTTCTTTAATACCTAATAAAAAAATTTTGTTAAAAAAACCCACCGGTCCGCGAAATTTTTTCACAAATTTTACCGTTCCGAAGGCTAAAAAAGGTTGAGAAACGCTGCATTAGAGTGATCCTCTCCCAAATCTTATTTACAAATTTCATGCTGTATAATCTTCCACTCTTCTGTGGATTTATGTTTTAAAAGAATAAATCCATAAATTCTTTTTATTCTGACTGGGAAAGTTGATCCAAGACTTTTCCAGTACTAAACCCTGATGGTATGCTTCATTAGCGGGGGGATATGAACACTAGAGATATGAAAACTACGAGTTAATAATCTATATATTTAAGTTGCTAAGCCAATTATTTGGGTAGTCCGTGAGAGAAAACTACTGCATCAATTGACTTCATTTTGGTCTTAAACGAAAGATTTTAATCACAGAGGTGTCAAATTTGGTTTTTGTAACCGCGATTTCTATTAATCAGCACTAATTTACAATTAAAGTATGCTTCCTGTGCATGCTCAGTGACATGTTTAGATCTGGCTTTAGATATTTACTAAGCACAAGGCTGCATATAAACGTTAATTCGTTTATTCCGAGGAATCTCTCTGAAATTTTTATTACCATGTTTTTATTAACTTGCTTTCTTGTGTGTTTGTATGTGTTTGTCTAGTACAAATCTTGCAATCGATTTTTAACTAACTTCCCGAATAGCTAGACATTTGAAACTTTTAGAATAGCTCAGAACACGATGACAATGCATTTTTTAATACTTTTAGCCATCTTTAAGCAGAATTAAATTCATTTTCAGTTATTTTCAGTTAATTTTGTTTTGTAGACTGGTGCGGCCATCTATTGGCCGGAAAGGGAACGAAAAGTCAAATGCAAGTTAATTTCCAATTAACTTCATTTTCTTTCAAGTTGATGGGATAATTCATCAAAAAAAATTCTTTTAAAGTATTTATTAATACATAGAATTGTCAAGTTTATATGATTCAACAGAAAATTTAAAAACATGGTTTATAAAAAGTCTTTTTATCTTGTAATTATTTTTAATTATGTTCGTGAGATACAGAATTAAACCTGATGGAAACTGTTTATTTCGCGCTTTTGAGTAACCCTATATTTTTATAGGATTCAATACTAATTTCTTAAAGTGCATTTCTCTTTCCTTAATATTATGATTTTCAACATTTGGCAATGATGTGTTGAGTATAATTTGTGTATTAGCACATTTATTTAATATCCAGCCGTCATGTTTTGAGGGGTACCAACCAGTGGTTTTATTAACTTTCAATGAACAAAAATATAAATCAGTATATTACAGAAGGTTAACAACAGCACAAAAACTACATTCTTAACATTGCAGCATATACATGATAGCTCCTATGGAGATTTATATTAAGGGGACTCACGACCCTTAAGTCGAGGAAATAAGGCATATTTTCCTACTTTTTGACACTTTGTAACTATTTCAATTTACTCCCAATTTTTCCAAATTTTATGTATACAATAAGTTGATATATTTATTTTAATAAACAAATTTTCAACTCTAAAAATAATTTTAAATATTTTTTTAAATGCTTTAGATATACCTTGTTTTTTAAGTATTTTTATTGTATACTGTCTTGCGCGCAGAACTGTAAAATTAATTTTACACTTAAATGTATAATTCCTGTTTTATATTTAAAATAAATAATTCAAAATACAATTGAAGATAAAACATTCAACATTAAAATATTTTTTCTATTTTTTTAAAACTGCTCAAAATATACTTAAAATTTCCTTAAATTTTTGCATTTATTTACCCCTGAAAACATAACAAAATATGCAGTGATTGCAATAATTCTACTTCAAATGCAATAAAATAACATGGTTATGCATGATAAAAATTTCATGGAATTATGTTTCATAGTTTGTGAGATATCAGTTGCGGAATGATGCAAAATTGCATTTTGAGAAAAATGAGTTAAAAATTTTTCTTACCATAAACTTGATCAGTAATTATGTATTTAGAATATAAATATCTCCGGAACTAAGCGGAATATTTTCATGCTGTTTGCTTCATTTTGTTCAGAAATGATCAGGCTTTAACATATATTTTTTTTTTCAAAAAATCGAATGTTTTAAAGATTTAAGAGTAGTGAGTCCCCTTAATTCTCACTTATAGCAGAGTCACTAGCTGTCATGTTGAGTCTGGCGTAATCTATGGCAGAAAATCTCCATACTGCAAGTCTTCTATTGTGATATTTGGCTCAAAGAACGAGTAAGAAATACCAACAAACCCTAACCACAGCCAATGTACAAAAAATTCCCACTGTTAAGTATATTTCATAAGTACAGAAAAGAAGAGCGAGCTACATGTTTTAGCTGTAAAATTGTTTCCACGAAAATTCGCAATAAGGAATTATTGTTGCTGCACATTGCGTTGGCAACCATGGAAACGAGTAATCACGATGGCTATATACAGATATTCCTCGACTTACGATCGAGATAGGAACGGATGCATTGGTCGTAAGTGGATTTGGTCGTAAGTCGAGTTTCAAACAATTTTTTTTGTGTGCATGTACACACATATATTTTTACTTTCATACATACATACGTAATTTAAAATACATTGCACTTTATTTAGATGGCAAAAATTATTCTTCGCCACCACTATTTATTATGATAGTACAATCCAATGGTTCAGAATTTGAGAGAGAAGGCACGTTGCAAGTTTTTTAAACAAAGTTATTAAAGGTAGTTTTTAATAGTCATGTAATGCATATTGGTATGTACTGTACATTCAAGTAACAATATTTTTGAGAAAAAGATAAAATTAATTGTTATGAAAACATCAACTTAAAACTAGTTCCGGAACATCCGGTTTAAAACTATCTTTTGAGGAAGAATTGTGATGTCCACATACAAATAATTTTTGTGCTAAGAATTGTGATCCCCACGTGCAAATAATTTTTGTGATTTCCCAGCTTAAGTATTAAATTAAGTGTGGTAAGTGAATTCTAGTTCTATTCTTCTATTTTTAATGCAATGTGCTGATCTTTTATAATCACAGCCACAACAATAATCATTAACATTAATGAAAAAAAAATAAATTAAAATTTCGCTCGTAAGTGCGAGCGGTCATAAGTCGAGTGGTAGTTAGTCGAGGCATACCTGTAGTGGCCTGAGGATGTAAGTGTACTATATTGAGCTATTGAAAATCATCTCATTAAAAATCCTCAGAACCGTAAACATTATCTGAGTTCATGGGGATGTACCGTATTTTCGGACCCTGAGACGTACCATTTAAAAAAAAAAATGATCTTAAAATTGGAGTGCGTCTTACAGTCCGAAGGTAACATTAAAGTAAAATATTTTATTATAAATATTATATGTAATTATTATTTGCATTATATATATATATATATATATATATATATTATATTTATTAAAGATATTTTTATCTTTATTAAGTAAGAAAATGAAAATATCTTTATATACCCAACAAAATACAAAATATTCTAAAAATCCCCCCATAAACTTGACGTGCGTCTTATAGTTCGGTGTGCCTTAGGGTCCAAAAAATACGGTAATATAACTTTCTAGAAGTTAAGGTAGTTGCCAAGTTTTCAGGTGATAATAGTTTCAGATCCATATAAAGATAAAACCTACTTTACTCTGATGAATAATTGTGTGTTAGAAATTCCGATGAAGAGGTTCATTATCACCCTTCGAAAGATTGTCAAGAAACGGTCTGCGTACTCGCATTTTCTCGTTTTTGTCAGAAGATGATTCAAATGAATCCCATGCTTAGAAATCTCATAACGAAATACATTCCCTGACTATAACATATCACTCTTACACTATAAGATAATAAAATATCCTTCAACTCCCACCGACAGAAGGCTGCTTTCAAGATTCCAAGCCATCGTCAGTACATGTAAAAAATCATCCTCAAATAAATATGTTCTATAAACTGCCCCTGAAATTTTCTGATCCACGTGGGAGAGGTTCTTTATCCACAACGGCACGGCAAGTAGTCATTTTTGTTTATAATTTGATTAGTTTATGATAGGGTTCCTCTAATTAAATACGCTCTTATATACCTAGAGATGCAAACTCTTTTATGTTTTCTCAGTATGCAGGACTAATATATAAAATTCAGTAAAATTAAATCTATGATAATATAATTCAGTTATTTTTTCCCACCCAATTACGAAAAGCTGTAACAGCAGCAGTTCGTGCATATATAATGGCTAATTTCTACGAAATATACTATTTAGCCTTTTCCTTACGGGGTGGGAAGCATGTATCCCAAGAATACGGGCACAAGAAGGAATGAATATATATATATATATATATATATATATATATATATATATATATATATATATATATATATATATATATATATGTGTGTGTGTGAAACGATAACTTTTATAACCATTAAAGGAAACACCTATTCACAATTATTTTATATTATCGAAATATGATAACTCCTCTCATCTTGATTTCGACCAGGGAATGACCAGAATAACCTATTAGTGTTTCCCCTAAATATATAAGAAGAATTATATAAGAATTATATAAGAAGAAAGTTCGAGAACAGTGACGAAAACGATCACCCTATATGGCGTTTAAGTCAGGTGTCATAAATTAACCAATTCGAAGTTCAATACACCCGTACTCCGGGAGTGAATCTAGGTCTTTCGCGGCCCTTCTGTGTCCAGCTTCCGTCCTAGCAGCATGTAGCAAATTGCGCTACGATGCTTCCCGTGTGTCCGTAATGTTTCGGGCAAAAGTTATCTGATGTGTGTTCAACCTGTGCCATTGGAATCGGATTAAATAAAAAGACTTTATAACCAGCTATGTGGACGATTAATTAGCAGTCTGGACTCTTCTAAAACTACCTGCCTGTATTTAACCACTCCTATTGCCTAATGCTCCGTCAAGACTGCCCCCTCAAATATCACGAGTTCACAGGCCTATGGTTCATCGCCACCGATATCATTATATATATATATATATATATATATATATATATATATATATATATATTAATATTAGACAAAGTTGTAAGTAAAAAACCAGTATAAGCCATAAACCACTACAGCCAGGAACCAAAAACACGAAAAGATAAGTGAAAAATATGAATAGATAAGTGAATAATAGGTTTTTAGACAGTATCTTTTCATCAGCGCACAGTGATTCGCCTAATACAAGCTAGGTGGACAAAAACATTTTATTATACGATTTGATTGTTCTGGTTATGATGAATAATATTTTGTTGTCTGATTAAATAATTACGCATTTTTTGATAATTTAGAAGCTTGGGGAATATTTATAATAAAAAACTTAAGGGGGTCCAGGGCACATTTAAAAAAAAAATTATTTATTGAGTTAAAATTCTGAATTTTTTGTCATGGTTAACCATATAATTTGTAAACAAAATCAAATCATAAAATTTCTCATAAAGTTTTTAAAAAAATTTAAATTTTAAATAAAAAAGGAGGGTTAATTTAAAATCATTATAACTCGAAATATTATTTGTCGAATTACAAATTTTTTTCACTTAATTAAACAGAAATATATGTTTTAATCTTGATTCAGCATAATTTAAAATATTAATTTTTAAAAAATTAAAAATATTTAGAGTAAAAATTTCGAAAAAAAAATTATGTAACTGATTTGTAAAAAATCATATTTTAAAAAGTATTTTTTCATATTTTTTCAAATTTTCTGAATCAAAATTAAAGTAAAATAATTGAAAAAGACATGTTCCCAGTTTGAACCATTTATCTTTAACGGTTCCTGACTTATAACAATTTAAAGACGAGAAATTGGGAAAAACCCCATCATGCAGCAAAACGTATTTAAAGATTTAAACAAAGATTGGCGGCTATTAGAATGTTGCAAAACAAAATAATAATATCTTTTGTTCTAATTAAGATAGAATTTTATATCATTGTACAGATTAGGCTTGTCGCTATACAATGTTAAAAAATTTGTGTAGATACATGTGGATACAATAAACTGCATACGATGAAAAATTAAAAACGAAGCAGCAATTACAATTTTTTCGTAGTTTTTTCAAAACCTATTATAGCACATATTATCTCTCATTTGAATCAAATTTTAAATGAAATAAGAAAGTACTTACGTTCTAAAGTAAAATCCATCACAGCAATAGTAATATTCTTCCCTTCAAATCTTGTTAGATGTAATTGAAAGCACTGCAAAATTGCAACTAAATTGTTTGCATGAATCGAATTACCTTATCACTTCACTTTAACCACTTATGACTCATCGCTCTGGAATGTTTGACATAATTATTACCCCAAATTGTGACCAATGGGATGTTTTTATTGTTATGGGATCATCAATTAATCGATTCTTTGAATTGACTTTTGTCCACCTAGCTTGTATTAGGTGAATCACTGTGCAGCGGTGCCGATACTGTCTAAAAACCAATGGATTGTTTCTAATAAATATGATCTGAGCAATAAACATACTTAGTCACCGTACAATCCATATGAAACCGAAGAAGGAATAATCAGTGGCTTTATCATAGATCACCAAACTCGTCGCCAGACAAAGTGAAAGTTAAGTTTAGGAGACCGCAAGAAGACTGGCGTCACAAACATTGCAACCATGGAGCCTATGGAATCACTTTAGCAGACTTACTTAGGATACTGTTTTATAGGACATAATAACCTTAATTAACTTAGACATTTATTATGACTAAGAGTTATTTATTATTTTAATTACACTAGTTTTTATTTACTTTTTAGCAGTTATTTACTAACTTTAATCATTTAGTTTTGTATTACTAATTATTAGCAACAGAACATGCTATTCATTAAATCTAAAACAACCAATTATGTGCTTGGTATATATATATATATATATATATATATATATATATATATATATATCTCCTTAATAGCCATTCTTACATAGGGAGTATGAAATTTCCCGTTTTAAAGAGGGAACCGGAAAAATGGGCCCCGTATAGTAAAGGTTAATAACTCATATACCCAGGGGATAATCAAGAAAATCATTTTATTCTTCTTTTAAAGGATGCCTAACAAAAGATTGTAATAAAAATAGATAAACCTATTATCATTGTTTGTTAACACTAATTCTCAAAAAAGGCAGGGCTCTTGTTCTTATTTTTGAGACACTGCCTAAAGACCCAAAATCTCAAGAAAAAGCAGTAATTTGACTTGCGAACGTACGAGAGAGATCACGTGTGAATGGGGAAAATATAAAGGAAGGGGAAGGTTTCTCTAAGCTGCTAGAGAATTGAAGAGAAATCTGTAATGAACTCGCCTTTAGTATAATGAAATGATTATAAATACTGAACATGTCTTTAAATGATCATTAGCCCATTACGCAGAAAATTCTGAAGTTGGAAGGAAATTTTAAATCAGTTACGTTTATACTATGAAAGTAAAAGATGTGCATATCCAACAGAATGCATTCCCTTTTACTGATCATTTGCCATTTACTGAGGAAAAAAAATTTAAAAACCAAAAATTCGTAATTAATTTAAAAAGGGAATTCGATTTCGCTAACCCCTCAGTTTGGTGTTTCTTCGGTCATATTTGGCATGAAATCGTTTTGAAATCGATAAAAATATTGAGAGTAGCTAATCGGAACCAAAGCCCTGTTTAGTTTTTATCATCATTTAATTAGACGAAGACGGGTTCATTACAGCTTTCAGTTCAATTCTCTAACAGCTTGGAGAAAAATCTTTTATTTACTGCAAAACTACTTCTTTTTCTAAAAAACGACCCTATCGCATTCATGACTCTCTATGCCAAGGGTAAAAGAAGAAAAAGATTTTAATAGTTTTTAAGATAGCATATCACGCAGACTGATTGTAAAGCACAAAAATGTTGTACGTGACAACATAATCATCGTAAAATCATGTGGTTCGTATTATTCTAATCAGTTTGTTTTAAGGCAAGGAAACTGAAATTTTTTAAACAATTTAGAGCTCTTTAACCATTTTATACATTTTAGGCTATTTTCTAATACATTTCATGCTTCTGAAGTTCAAAATATTTGCTATTTTTTTCCACAAACTACAGTTCTGAGTTTAAAATTGGAGTTAATCGTATATTTTATTTCTTGATCTCTTCTCCTGAGATAATGAATACATATTTCACCATCTCATGTATTGCGGGAACTTTATCAATTTTAGCCAAAGCAATTTTCTATGGGACCCAGGGGGACGTGACAAAAGAACAGCTGTTGCAGGAATGTCAAAGAAATTTGATACCAACAAGGTTAATTGTTTTCATATCTCTAATGCCTACTAATAAAACAACTGATTCTTTAACCCCAACCACGATATTTTATCGGAAATCACGTTCTACTTATATTGTAGAACTAAAATTAGCATAGCAATTGTTTGAAATTACATTTATGCCTAACCCTGTTAATGTAACTACAATTCAACTTCATCAACAAGTTCTTACCTAACGTCGTTAAAATCTATTAACAAACTTCATAAATTATTCTCACCGACAGTTAAATTACAGTGATTGATAACGCTTGTCACACGGCGTTACAAAATTACTCCAAGCTCAATTACGGTAGCAGATTTATTACCAACTCTTCAATGACGATCAGAAATCGCTTTTCAGGTAGAACAGTCACGTTGCCTCTGAACTGTACAATTAGCCTGTTTGTTTGAGGTAAAAAAAAATAAGTAAAATGCTTTCGAATAAAACTTAAGTTATAAAAACTATCTGCCGTAATCTCAGTGTTTTATTGTCTTGTGAGCATACATGACTCGCATTCTTCAATTCATGGAAGTTTGAAAAAGATGAATGACTCAGGAAATGGAGTTGAAAAGTCGTACAGTTACAATCTGTCATGAAGAATTCACGGGGAAAACTCAGATGAAGGAGCTACTGTCTGTTGAAGTTATAAAGGCAGACTTAGTTTGTAGTCCACCCGTGTTGCTAGAAAAATACATTTTTTTCCCTCCAAAAAGTGGAAAGGGTTTTAATGGTAAAGACATAAAAAAATCAATACTAAAGGAATGCTAAGAAATTCATCTTATATAAATAACCACAAAATTAGTTTTATGTTTGAATCAATACGTGAAATGTTTCAAGAGATTTTTTTGTGTCCGGATAAGAAATTCAGTCAAACGGAAAAAAATTAAAATGCACTAACTTTAGTTACTGTACTTTTAGGTGATCATTGGGGCAAAATATATTCAAATCTCTATATTTTCTGTTGAGAAGTAGTTTTGCGAGGTCCAGTTAGGAATATTTACTTGATTTTCTGACAGTTTATTCTATATCATGAAAATATTCCTCATAAATCCTCCTCGGATGTCATCTCCAATGATAACATATTGCATCCATTGTTGTAACTCAGCTTAAAACTATCTCTCTATTCTAAAAAAAAGTATCTCCCGCTGCCGCTGTCAAAAGTTTGTCACGCTATCTCCTCCGAAACCGCTGGGGATATGGGGTCGAGAGCGATACGATGCAGAAAAATGGGGATGCAGAAAAATGGATTCAGAAAAATGGGGAACCAAAGTAAGACATGTCTCATCTTCGTCGGACTTTAAGTTTTTTTTATTTATTTTATGTTTTGTGGGAAAATATTGACTTTTTCATCTTTAGATTACGATAACTCACCAAAAAATGATCGTAGAATTTTGATCTTTTTACACTCTAAGACTACAGACATTTCTCTTTCAAACTAGACCTCAGTTGTTTAAAAATATTTTAAAACAGACTAATATTTTCAGCCAAAAATTAAACACAGTTTTTCAAGAAATATAGTCCCCTATGTGGATGTAATATCGATGCTCCTCGAGTTTTTATCTTACAAAGAAAATATTTACATCATCTGGAAGCTGAAAGTTTTCTTATTCATATAACCTCATTTCAAGTCTATATCTTAAATTTTCGATGTTTAATTGAATTTTAAAGCTGATAATTCAAGAGTGATGAAACGCCCTTCGCATCAAGGGTGACAACAGTAAATAGATGGAAGCTGTTACATTGCCCTAGAATCACCCCTATGTATCTCGCTATTAGCCATAACAGAGGAGCGAGCGTAGCGAGCCTAGGGGTGAAGCCCCTAGCATGTTAAATTCGTAATTAAAATATAATTCAGTGGGAAAGTCAATTTTGCATAATAAAGATGCATAATAGATGTAATTGAAAGCACTGCAAAATTGCTACTAAATTGTTTGCATGAATCGAATTACCTTATCACTTCCCTTTAACCACTTATGACTCATCGCTCTGGAATGTTTGACATAATTATCACCACAAATTGTGACCAATGGGGTGTTGTTATTGTCATGGGATCATCAATTAATCGATTCTTCGAATTGACTTTTGTCCACCTAGCTTGTATTAGGTGAATCACTGTGCAGCGGTGCCGATACTGTCTAAAAACCAATGGATTGTTTCTAATAAATATGATCTGAGCAATAAACATACTTAGACACCGTACAATCCATATGAAACCGAATAAGGAATAATCAGTGGCTTTATCATAGATCACCAAACTCGTCGCCAGACAAAGTGATAGTTAAGTTTAGGAGATAATTTTATATTTTGTGGGAAAATATTGACTTTTTCATCTTCAGATTACGATAACTCGCCAAAAAATGATCGTAGAATTTTGATCTAAGACTACAGACATTTCTCTTTCAAACTAGACCTCATTTGTTTAAAAATATTTTAAAACAGACTAATATTTTCATCAAAAAATGAAGCACAGTTTTTCAAGAAATATCGTCCCCTATGTGGAAGTAATATCAATGCTCCTCGAGTTTTTATCTTACAAAGAAAATATTTACATCATCTGGAAGCTGAAAGCTTTCTTATTCATATAAACTTCATTTCAAGTCTATATCTTAAATTTTCAATTTTTAATTGAATTTTAAAGCTGATAATTCAACAGTGATGAAACGCCCTTCGCATTAAGGGTTACAACAGTAAATGAATGGAAGCTGTTACATTTCCCGAGAATCACCCCTATGTATCTAGCTATTAGCCATAACAGAGGAGCGAGAGTAGCGAGCCTAGGGGCGAAGCCCCTAGTATTCTTTAAAATTGAATCTCGAGCTGACTTTAACGGGGAGAATGGGATACAAGGAAGATTATAATTTCAGGTGAAAATCACCCTAGATCAGGGATGGACAATTGCTTTGGCTCGGGGGCCGCTTTGTGAAAGCGGAGGTTAGAGGGGGGCCGCACCTTTTTAAAATTATTGCAATTTTTAGTTAATTTTGCATTTTAGAAAAGATATAAATTGTATTATAAAAATAAATAAATATAAATAAAATAAAATATTGGCATTTTTTTCTGGCTGTCTTGGAGTTTTTGGCTGTCTTTGGCAGTTTTTCTAGCTGTCCGGATTTTTCTGGCTGTCTTGGCGGACCACAAAAACATCTGTAGCGGGCCGCTATTTGTCCACCACTGTCCTAGATGATTCTTCAGGGGAAAGATTGTGTCGTCAAATTGATGTGATTTTTAAGTCGTATTAAAAAGAGAAAACCCCATTCATTGCAGATCATTTACTCAGCAGAGCTTGAAACCTCCAAGATGGAAACAATTTTCTACTTTCATTGACTCCCGACTACAGATCAGGCCAAGTTATTTCAAACTCTGCACATAACTTTTTAATCAGCAAAGACGCTTAAATACATGTTTTCCATAGTTTATCTACATATTTAAGTTTCTAAGCCAATTCTTTGGGCAGTCCGTGAGAGAAAACTACTGCATCAGTTTACTTCATTTTGCTCTAAAACGAAAGATTTTAATCTATAGATGTGTGAAATTTGCTTTTTGAAATCCCAATTTCTATTAATTAGTAATAATTTAGAATTAAAAATTGCTTACTGCGCATGCTCAGTGGCATGTTTAAATCTGGCTTTATATACTAAGCAAGAGGCCGCATTAAAACATTGATTTGTTTCTGCGCATGCTCAGTGACACGTTCAAATCTGTCTTTAGATACTTACTAAACACGAGGCCGCCTAAACAAGTTAATTCGTTTATTCCGAGGAATCTCTCTAGTTCTCTCCCTCACTGCCATTTTTATTTTTAATCATGTTTGTGAGATATAGAATTAAACCTGATGGAAATAGTTTATTTCGCGCTGTTGAGTAACACTATTTCTTTTTATTGGATTCAATAATAATTTTTTCCATGTTTTTATTAACTCGCTTTCTTGTTTGTTTGTGTGTCTGTCCCGTACAAACCTTGCAATCGGCTTTTAACTAACTTGCCGACATTTGAAACTTTTAGAATAGCTCACAACACGATGACAATTCATTATTTTAATACTTTTAGCCATCTTTAAGCAGAATTGAATATATTTTCAGTTAATTTTGTTTTGTAGACTGGTGCAGCCATCTATCGGCCGGGACAGGAACGAAAAGTTAAACGCAAGTTAACTTCCAGTTAACTTCATTTTCTTTCAAGTTGATTGGATAATTCATCAAAAAAAATTTTTTAAAGTATTTATTAATACATAGAATTGTCAAGTTTATATGACTCAACAGAAAATTTAAAAACATGGTACATAAAAAGTTCTTTTTATCTTGTAATTATTAAAGTGTATTTCTCTATTCTTAATGTTATGATTTTAAACATTTGGTGATGATATTTACTATCTAGCCGTCATGTTTTGAAGAGTACCAACTAGACACCCTAAAATACAGTCGAACCTCCATGTATCGAACTTCCCTATATCGAAATTTTCTATATATCGAACTCTTAGCAAATCTCCATGTTCATTACATAGAAAAACTGTTTCTATATATCGAAAAAATCTCCATAAATCGAATTTTTTTTCAAGCCATATTGAGAGATTTTATTCCCCTTTAGAGTAAAATCTCCCAATTTTTGGAGTTTGAAACAATACGTCGTGGACTTCAAGTCGCGGAAAATGTCCCTGATGAAGTTTTTAGTGGACTGAATAAATACGAACATTTCTTTGATGAACTTTGTACAAAACTGGCTGTTCAGCAAGATATTCGTAGTTTTTTTTTAAAGAATGTAACTGTGATCATTGTAACCACTGTCTGGATTATTGTTTTTTTAAAGGTATGTAGTACTCAATAAATCTTTCACATTAATTGATTTTTTAGTTATTAACTTTCATTTAATGTGATTCGCATATAAATTAGAAATGGAGTTTCGTATACGAAAATTAGCTTTAATTTTAATGTTTTGGGAGAATTATGATAAAACTAGCTGAAAACCCGCGCTTCGCTACCGAGTACATTCAAATTAAATACAACGGTCAGTGTATGCAATTGATGCCAAAAAAAAAATATATATATATATATATATATATATATATATATATATATATATATATATATATATATATATATATATATATATAGTAAATATGACGATCAATGTATACAATTGATGTAGAAAAAAATATATAGTTATAAATAAATCGTAAGGGATATTTTTAAAGACAAAATAATGTCCAATCGTCTGCCGCATTAGCAAGAAAATTTTTTTTTTGTCTATTTAGTTGTTACGCTCGTGATGATAATTTTATTTAAAGTACCAGAAAAATAAATCACGTGATCGGCATTTAATAAATTAAATTCTAAAACTGAATCTTTAAAAATTCACCAAAAATCAGAAAATGGAGGTAAAGATTCGAAAAAGATCTCATTTTAAAGGAATTCTTACGATCTTTCTCGTAATATAAATTTTATGACCCCCAAATTATTATGTTAAATGCAAAATTAAAAAAAAGTTTAAAAAACAGCTTAAAAATTTAATTTTTAAAAAATCTAAGAAGAATTTTTGAAAAATCTTTCTTAGTGCACCCCTACACTATTAGAAGAATCGCCATGCAAAATTTCAGCCCTTTAGGTCCAGCATTTTGGTCTGAGCGTTGTATGTCAGTCAGTCAGTCAGTCAGTGAATGAATGAGTCAGTTACGGAACTGTTTTATATATATAGACTAATATCAATTCTATATATCGAAATTTCTATATATCAAATTTTTTTTCCGGCAATTTGCTACTTCGATATATAGAGATTCGACTGTATTTTCTTATTAGAGCAACAGTGCCGCGTATAAGCACAGCAGTTTTTAAGGTTTGTGTAAATCCATTTGAGTCCCAAGAAGTTATTCTGTAGCTCTCCTGGCACGCGAATTTCAGTGGAATCACCGTTTTTGAGAAAGTTTCCAACTTGCCTTAGCGCATATGCATGTTGTGCCTAGTCCCCGAAATCCTTTGCAACCCAAGCTAGAGCCCCTCTCCCCAATTCTTCGAGATGCTTATCGAGAGAACGATCCATGATGTCGCACAACACCGTCGAGCGCCATTACCGCTTTCCTTCTTTTTCCTGCCAGGGGGAGAGGTTTATCGAAGATTGCTCCGCTAACACTTGGCAGGGTTTTCAAATTGTTCCTTGTTAGACTACAGATGAACAGATTAACGCAGACGTAAATCGGGGAATCTCTCAAACACAGGGGGAAAAGAGGTGTCTTTGGACCCACACTTTTTTTCTTTTAAATATAAAGCGGGTGGTGGGAGAAAACTAGCTGAATACCCGTGCTTCGCTACGGAGTACATTCAAATTAAATACAACGGTCAATGTACGTAATAGATGCCAAATATATATATATATATATATATATATATATATATATATATATATATATACATAGTCGAACCTCCATATATCGAAGTAGAAAATTGCGCGAAAAAAATTCGATATATAGAATTGAGCTTAGTCTTATCAAAATTCTCCTAAAAAAAAAATTAAAGCTAATTTTCGTATACGAAACTCCATTTCTAATTTATATGCGAATCACATTAAATGAAAGTTAATAACTGAAAAATGAATTAATATAAAAGATTTATTGATTACTACATATCTTTAAAAAAACAATAATGCAGACAGTGGTTACAATGATCACAGTTACATTCTTTAAAAAGAAACTACGAATATCTTGCTGAACAGTTAATTTTGCGGAAAGTTCAAAGAAATGTTCGTATTTATTCAGTGCACTAAAAACTTTATGAGGGACATTTTCCGCGAATTGAAGTCCACGACGTATTGTTTCAAATGCCAAAAATTGGGAGATTTTATTCTAAAGTGGAATAAAATCTCCCAATTTGTCTTGAAAAAAATTTCGATATATAGAGATTTTTTCGATATATAGAAACAATTTTTCTATGTAATGAACATGGAGATTTGCTAAGAGTTCGATATATAGAAAATTTCGATATAGAGAAGTTCGATATATGGAGGTTCGACTGTATATATATATATATATATAATCGTAACGGATATTCTTATAGACAAAATAATGTAGAAGAAAATATTCAAATTAAATACAACGGTCAATGTACGCAATTAATTTGCATGTTTAATACCCATAAAACATACTAAATTGAATTAAATTCTTAAAAACTTCCAACTCAGTCTAGTGGTTAAATTTTTTCTTTTACCGCATTTTAATATTTTTTTTTGTCAATTTATTTCATTGTTATGCACGTGACGCAAAATTAATTTAAAGTATCACGAAAAGAAAAGAAACCACGTGATCAGCATTTAATAAATTAAATTCCAAAAGCTAATCTTTAAAAATTCCCCAAAAATCAGAAAAGGGAGGTGAATATTAGAAAAAGATTTCCTTTTAAAGAAATTTTCAAGATCTTTCTCGTGATTTGAATTTTATAACCCTCAGATTATTATTTTAAATGCAAACTTTAAAAAGTTACAAACACATCTTAAAAATTTTATTTAAAAAATCTAAGAAGAATTTTTCAAAAATATTTCTTAGTATACCTCTAAACTATAAGAAGAATCGCCATGCAAAATTTCATCCCTTTAAGTCCAGCGGTTTGGTGTGTGCGTTGTATGTCAGTCAGTTACGGAACAGTTTTATATATATAGATTAGCATTTTTATCTTCATGATGATTGATCTGTACAGTACTTCATACCTTAAAAATATTTATTATTTTTAAGGTATGTTATTTGTCAGTCAGTCAGTCACGGAACTGTTTTATATATACTATATAGACTAGCTGAAAACCCGTACTTCGCTATGGAGTACATTCAAATTAAATGCAACGGTCAATGTATGCAATTAATGTTATATATATATATATATATATATATATATATAATAAATACGATGATCAATGTTTACAACTGATGTAAAAAAAAATATATATATATATTTTTAAAAAAATTGCAAGAGATAGTTTTATAGACAAAATAATGTAGAAGAAAATATTCAAATTAAATGTAATAGGAAATATTAAAGAATATAGTACAGTTAATATAGTACAGTTTGAGGAACATAATATCTTTTACTGTATTTTAATATTTTTTTTGATAATGTCCAATCGTCTGCCGCATTACCAAGAAAAAAAATATTTTTTTGTCTATTTAGTTGTTATGCACACGACGATAAATTTATTTAAAGTACCAGAAAATGAAATCACGTGATCAGCATTTAATAAATTAAATTCTAAAAATTAATCTTCAAATATTCACAAAAAATCAGAAAATGGAGGTAAAGATTCGAAATAGATTTCATTTTAAAGGAATTTTTATTATCTTTCTTTTGATATAAATTTTATAGACCTCAAATTATTATTTTAAATGCAAACTTAAAAGAAGTTACTAAAACAGCTTAAAAATTTAATTTTAAAAAATCTAAGAATTTTTCAAAAATCTTTCTTAGTGCACCCCTGCACCATAAGAAGAATCGCCATGCAAATTTTCAGACCTTTAGGTCCAGCGGTTTGGTCTGTGTGTTGTATGTCAGTGAGTCAGTCAGTCACGGAACTGTTTTATGTATATAGAGATTACCCTAGAGATGAAAATTATTGTCTAAGTCTTCTCAACTATATTAATTGATAATAGTTGGAACCCATCAAAACATGACGGCTAATAGTAAATAAATGTACTAACACACGAATTATACTCAACACATCATTGCCAAATATTGAAAATCATAATATTAAGAATAGAGAAATACAATTTAAGAAATTACTATTGAACCCAATAAAAAGAAATATGATTACTCAACAGCGCGAAATAAACAATTTCTGTTAGGTTTAGTTCTATACATCATAAACATAATTAAAAATAAAAATGCCAGAGAGAGAGATTCCTCGGAATAAACAAACTAACGTGTTTATGCAGCCTCGTGCTTAGTGAGTATCTAAAGCCAGATTCAAACATGTCATTAAGAATGCGCAGAAACCAATTTTTTTAATTGTAAATTGTCGCTCATTAATAAAATTGCGGTTACAAAAACCAAACTTGACTCATCTATAGATTAATATCTGTCATTTAAGACCAAAATGAAGTCAATTGATACAGTAGTTTTCTCTCACGGACTGCCCAAAAAGTCGGCTTAGCAACTTAAATATATAGATTGGTTAATCATGATTCGTGTAATTTAGATATGATCTTGAAATAGGAAAATTTTAATGGCATTGTTTCAAACATTTTCATTACTTAATGGGATGGTTTTGTTCTGAAAGACGTGAATTTAAAAAATTAATAAATAAATAAAACCCTTTTATAGAATAATCCTCCATTAGAATTATGGGAAAAATATTCGACAGAAATTTAAATACAATATATATAATATATATATATATACATGTTACGATAAAGCCCCTCCCTTATAACTTGTCGCGTATTCTAAATTATTCTTTTATCCCTTCAATAAAGCACAGTCCCTATTCCAAATTGCGACCTAGAAGTAATTGATTGACTAACTAGTTCGTCCCTTAATGCATGCGCTAAAAGTCATGTGACTATTATTCAGGATGATTCACAGAACCACGCGCCTTTGCATCGCATGTTCGGAATCACGGGAGAAATGAGTTGTGGCTCACGTGGTCAGGT